>CAUYQU010003724.1:0-23473 GCA_963574635.1 Cheracebus regulus
TCTCAGCCTTTTTGCACTGGTTTCTTCCCATTTTTGTGGATTTATCCACCTGTCGTCTTTGTAATTGCCGGCTTTCAGACTGGGTCTCTGAGTGGACGTCCGGCTTGTTGGTGATGAAGTTTTTTCTGTTTCTTAGTTTTCCTTCAGGGGGCACCCCTTCCCCACAGAGCTGGGCCTTCCCGGGTTCAGCTGTGCTTTCTCCGTCCTCAGCGCTTCCAGTTGCTGTTCTCCTTGTGGGGATGGGACCAGCGGAACCCGACTAAAAGGGCAACCAGTCCCGTACACTCCGCACCGAGAAGCGCCGCGCCGGCCAAAAGAGTCGCACTGGTGACCCGTGTGGCTCCTTTGCCGGGAATCTCCCAGTCTGTGGGCATCAAAAATTCGTTTGCAATTTCGGCATCCGCTCGCTCTATGCGCTTTCCCTGGGAGCCACAATCCTGAGCTGCTGCTACGTGGCCATCTTGGATCTCTCTCTCCTGTCTTTTGTTTTTTAAGGAATCACCACACTTTCTTACACAATGGCTGAACTCATTTACAATTCCAACAGTGTATAAGTGTTTGTATAAGTGTTACTTTTATCTACAACCTCACCAGCATGTTTTTTTTTTTTTTTTTTTTTTTTCAGATGGAGTCTCACTCTGTTGCCCAGGCTAGAGTGCGGTGTTGCAATCTCAGCTCACTGCAGCCTCCACCTCCTGAGTTCAAGTGATTCTCCTGCCTCAGCCTCCCAAGTAGTTGAGATTACCAGACATGCACCACCATGCCTGGCTAATTTTTTGTATGTTTATTTTTTAGCAGAGACAAGAGTTTCACCATGTTGGTCAGTCTGGTCTCGAACTCCTGACCTCAGGTGATCTGTCCACTTTGGTGTCCAGAAGTGCTGGGATTACAGGCATGAGCCACTGCTCCAGGCCCAGCATGTTACCTTTTGACTTTAATAATAGCCATTCTGACTGGTGTGAGATGGTATTGTGGTTGTGATTTGCATTTCGCTAATGATCAGTGATGTTGAGCCTTTTTTCATGACTGTTGGCTGCATGTACATCTCCTTTTGAAAAGTGTCTGTTCATGTTGTTTGCCCATGTTTCCATGAGAACAGAAATTTCTCACAGTTCTGGAGGCCAAAGTTCCAAAATCACTACCATCAGGCCCAAATCAAGGTGCTGACAGTGCCGTGCTCCCTCAGAAGCCCACAGGGAAACATGTTCCTGGCCTCTTCTAGCTCCTGGGGCTGCCAGCACTCCTGGGCTTGTGGCTGCCTCACTCCAGTCTTCAAGGCCAGCATCTTCCAGTCTCTTTCTCCTTCATCTTCACTTGGATTTCTCTTCTATTTGGATGTTCAGTCTTCCTCCACCCTATTAAAAGTTTTGTTTGCAGAGATGTGGTCTTGCCATGTTGCCCCAGCTAGTCTCAAAATCTTAGCCTCAAGTGATCCTCTTGACTTGAAGTGATCCTCCTGCCTTGGCCTCCCAAAGCACTGAGATTACAGGCATGAGCCACTGTGCCTGGCCATGACCTCTTCTTTTTCTTTTTCTTTTTTTTTTTTGAGATGGGGATCATACTCTGTTGCTCAGGATGGAGGGCAGTGACGTGATCTCAGCTCACAGCATCCTTGACATTTTGGGTTCAGGTGATCCTCCCATCTCAGCCTCCTGAGTAACTCAGACTACAAGCATATGCCTCCATACCCAGCTAATTTTTTTTTTTTTTTTTTGTAGAGATGGGGTCTCACTATGTTTCCCAGGCTAGTCTCAAACTCCTGGGCTCAAGTGATCTTCCCACCTCAGCCTCCCAAAGTGCTGGGCTTACAATTATGAGCCACTGCACCCAGCCATGACCTCTTTTTATAAGGATGCATGTGATGGCATTTAGAGCCTACCCAGCTAAGCCAGAATAATCCCCCTATCTCAAGATACTTAATCACATCTGCAAAGTAATTTGGCCATATACGGTAACACTTACGGGCTCCAGGAATTAGGACGTCGCTGTCTTTTGGGGTCATTTTTGAGCCTATCTCAGGTCTCTAAGGGTAAACTCCAAGAGCTGTTCTAGTAGACGGGTTCTCCTGTGACAGATGCCAGCCAGGTAAAGGAGACAAATAGAAGATCCCAGCTGACCCACCTCAGCTCTGTCCCACATTGAGGGGACCTTGTTCTCATTGATGTGGACTCCCTACGCTATATATCTAGGCTGGAGTGCAGTGGCATGATCTTGGCTCACTGCAGCCTTGATCTCCTGGGCTCAGGGGATCCTCCCATCTCAGCTTTCTGAGTAGCTGGGACTACAGGCATGCACCACCACACCCAGCTAATTTTTTTATTTTTTGTAGAGATGGGATCTTGCCATATTGCCCAGGCTGGTCTCAAACTCCTGAGTTCAAGCCATGTCCACTGTCCCAAACAGCTGCCCCACCTTGGAGGGTACAACAGCATCAGACTCGTGTGCCCTCAGAGTGTATCCATTATTTATCTTGGACTGCATAGACCAATAGCTCAACCTTAGCAGTGTCAAATAGCAGTCATTTATTCTTTTACTCTTCACGGTTTGAGAGTTGTCTGGGCACAACCAGATGGTCTTACTCAATCTCTCCTACAATTGCAGTGAAAAGGTTGCTGGCAGGAGTTGGAGGCTGCTGTGAGCTATGATCACACCACTGCACCCCAGCCTGGGCAACAGAGCCAGATCCCGTCTCTAAATAAAAAGGTAGCCGGGCGTGAGATCATTGTGAAGATGTTTCACTTGATGGCCCAGGGTTTGAGCTGAGGAACAGCTGGGGGTCCTCAGGCATTTCTGATGCCCCTTGGCCTCTCTGCCATGGCGGCATTAGGATAACTGAGCTTCCCACATGTTGGCTCAGAGTCTAGGGGCAAGGGTCTGAGAGTGAGTGAGCAAGTGGCTGGGGGAAGTTTAGCGCCTTTGGAGACCTGGCTGCAGAGGTCACATGGTGGCGTTGCCCACACATGCTGTTGGTTCAAAGTGGGTCCTTATGCAAATGTTCAAGAGGAGAGAATTAGATGACACCATTTGTTGGGAGAAGTATTACATAACTTATTTATTTTTTTCACTTTGGGAGGCTGAGGTGGGAAGATTCCTAAGTGGGAACTGAACAATGAGAACACATGGACACAAAGCAGGGAACATCACACACTGGGGCCTGTCAGAAGATGGAGGGTGGGAAGAGAGAGAAGATCAGAAGAAATCGCTATTGAGTACTGGACTTAATACCTGGGTGGAAAAAAAAAGGAGTTAGAGACCAGCCTGGGCAGCATAGGGAGATCCCATTTCTTTAAAAAACAAACAAACAAACAAACAAAAAGAGGCCGGGCACAGTGGCTCATGCCTGTAATCCCAGAACTTTGGGAGGCTGAGCAAGTGAATCATGAGGTCAGGAGATCGAGACCATTCTGGCTAACATGGTGAAACCCCATCTCTACCAAAAATACAAACAATTAGCAAGGCGTGGTGGCATACACCTGTGGTCCCAGCTACTAGGGAGGCTGAGGCAGGAGAATCACTTGAACCTGGGTGGCAGAGGTGGCAGTGAGCCGAGATCGTGCCACTGCACTTCCAGTCTGGGTGACAGAGTGAGACTCCATCTCAAAAAAGGAACGTATTTATTTATTTACAGAAAGGGTCTTGCTCTGTCCCCCAGGCTGGAGCCCACTGGTGTGATCACAGCTCACTGCAGCCTCCACTTCCTGGGCTTATGTGGTTCTCTTGCCTCAGTGTCCCAAATAGCTGGGACTACAGGTATGCATCACCGTGCCTGGCTAAATGTTAAAATTTGTGTAGAGATTTGTGTCTCACTATGTTGCTCAGTCTGGTCTAAACTGCTGGCCTCAAGCGATCCCCCCGCCTCAGCCTCCCAAAGTGCTGGATTACAGGCATGAGCCACCACACCTGGCCTAAGAATATATTGTCAGATTTAAAACCAATGCAGGAGGATGGGCCAGAGAAGAGGCCCCTGGTGCCCCAGAATGGGGGTGCATCTGTCAGATGGCTTCAGGGGCCACCTTCTTGTGCAGGGTTTCACTGCATTCAGACTGTGCTGGGACTGGACCCGGGAGGACTTGCACTAGCATGTGTGTGTGTGTGTGTGCACGCGCATATGTATCTATGCATGTATGCATGGACATGCATGTGTGCACGTGTATGTGGACTTTTGTGTGAGTGTGCATTCATGTGTGCACGTGAATGTGTGTGCACGTGAATCCATGTGTGCATACATGTGTGAGCGTGCATGTATGTATGAGTGCGGAGTGTGCATGAGTGTATGCATGTGACAGTGGGTGTGTGTGCATGCGTGTGGGTATGCATGTGTGCATGTGGGTGTGCATGTGTGTGAGAGTATGGGTATGTGTGCATGTGTGCCTGTGGGGGAAGTGTGTGGAGGTGTGTGCATGTGGATGTGCATGTGTATTTGGGTATCTGGTCTGTATGTGTACATGCATGTGTAGGTACATGTGAGTGTGTATGCATGTGTGCACATGAATGCACACATGCATACATGTGAGTGTGCACTGTGTGTGTGCATGAGTGTGCAAGTGTGTATGCATGTGAGTGTGGGTATCGTGTGTGCATGTGGGTTTGTGTGTGGGTTTGGCTGTGTGTGGGGGGGCATATGTGGGGGAGTGTGCATGTGAGTGTGAATGTGTATGTGAGTATGGGCATGCATGTGTGTGCATGTGGGTGTGCATATGTGTGTGGGAATGTGGGGGTGTGAGTGTGCATGCATATATGTGTTGAGTTGCTAGTGCTCACACTCACCTCTGGGGCAGAGATGTGTTTGTTTGGTGGCCCTGCCTGTCTCCACCCCCATTCCACTGAGTGTCCTCTCTAGTCTTAGGAATGACACTCCACAGTGGATAATGAGAACAACAAAACACTTCCTCTCTTGGTTTAGATTTTTTTTTCCATTTTGAAAAATTGTATTCAGGCTGGGCATGGTGACTTATGCCTATAATCCAAGCACGTTGGGAGGCTGAGGTGGGAGGGTCCTTTGAGGTCAGGTGTTTGAGACCAGCCTGGCCAGCATAGCAAGACCCCATCTCTACAAAAAAATTTAATATTATCCAGGCATGGCGGTACACACCTGTAGTCCCAGCTGCTTGGAAGGCTGAGGTGGGAAGATGGCTTGAACCCAGGAATTTTTTTTTTGAGATGTACTCTCACTCTGTCACCCAGGCTGGAGTGCAGTGGCGCGATCTTGACTCACTGCAACTTCCGCTTAGCGGGTTGAATCGATTCTTCTGCCACAGCCTCTGGAGTAGCTGGGACTACAGGCACACACCACCACGCCCAGCTAATTTTTGTATTTTTAGTAGAGATGGGGTTTCACCATATTGGCAGGATGGTCTTGAACTGAACTCCTGACCTCATGATCCACCTGCCTCTGCCTCCCGAAGTGCTGGGATTACAGGCGAGCCACTGCGCCCGGCCTTCCTGAGTTTTTTATAGCAGGTATCCTGGTGGGTGTGACGTGAAGTTTAGATTTGCATTTTGCTAATCTTTAGTGATGTGGGAACCTTTTCATGTGCTTTTTGGTCATCTGTACATCTTCTTAGGGGAAAGATCTACTCAAGTCATTTGCCCATTTTATAATCAGATTATTATTATCATTATTAGAGTTGAGGTCTTGCTGTGTTGCCCAGGCTGGTCTCGAGCTCCTGGCCTTAAGTGATCCTCTCACCTTGGCCTCCCGAAGTGCTGGGATTATGAGTGTGAGTCTCTGTGCCAGGCTTTGTTTTTGACTTTTAGGAGGTGTCTGCATATCCCGGACATTAATCCTTATCAGATATACTATTTGCAAATATTTTCTCTCATATTGTGGGTTGCCTTTTTACTCTGTTGATTCTGCCCCAAACTTCTCTTTAATCATAGAGCAAAGGTTGTGTCTCTTAAAGCCAAGTTTTTCCTCTTGATTCTCTCAATGGAACCAACAGTATTATCATTCTACGTAGTCATGTATTCAGAGAATTCCTATTCACTCTTCAAACCCTATTTTGACAGTCCTCAACTCAGGTAATCCTTGTCTGTCAGGCCCCTCCTCCCCCAGAACTAATTAATAAAACATTTAAATAAAAGGTAGGCAACCCCTTTGCCCAGTGTCAAACTCTGTGCCTGAGTGAGCTTCTCCACGTGTCCTTTAATGCGCCTGTAATTTTTTTTTGAGATGGAGTCTTGCTCTGTCGCCAGGCTGGAGTGCAGTGGTGAGATCTCTGCTCACTGCAGCCTCTGCCTCCTGGGTTCAAGCGATTCTCCTGCCTGAGCGTCTGGAGTAGCTGGGACTACATGTGCATGCCACCATACCTAATTTTTTTGTGTCTTTAGTAGAGATGGGGTTTCACCATGTTAGCCAGGATGGTCTCGATCTCCTGATCTCATGATCTGCCTGCCTCAGCCTCCCAAAGTGCTGGGATTACAGGCGTGAGTGACTGCACCCAGTATCTCTTTTATTTTTAAGATGGAGTCTTGGATACAAGTATGCACCACCACATCCAGCTAATTTTTTGTATTTTTAGTAAAGACGGATTTTCACCATGTTGGCCAGGCTGGTCTCAAACTCCTGACCTCAAGTGATTCCCCTGCCTTGGCCTAGCTAATTTTTGGTATCTTTAGTAAAGACGGGTTTTCACCATGTTGGCCAGGCTGGTCTCAAACTCCTGACCTCAAGTGATTCCCCTGCCTTGGCCTCCCAAGGTACTGGGATTATAGGCATGAACCACTGCACCCAGCCTGGTCCTGTAATTCTCTCTGGGCACCCTAGCCCTGGGAGCTGGAGGAGGGCAGGTGGGGCCAGGCACCGGCCAGCCCCTGGTAGGTGTTGAGTGAGTGAGTAGGGGTGGGGAGGAGATGCCGGGGAAGGTACCCAGCCTGTGTTCCTCCCACCACCCCAGCCTTGCCAGGCCTCCAGCTCCTGCTGAGCTCTTGCAGGGTGGCCCTTTCCCACTCACAGTCACTGCCTGGGACTAGGTCCCAGCCAATGGCCCAGTTCTTACCTGTTCCTCTCTGTTCTTACCCAGTATGACCTAGGTGGGAGCCAATAAGCACAAGGAATAAGCATAGCCCTGAAGGGTCAAAAGTGTGTGAGGAAGAAAGGGAGGGAGGGAGGAAAGGAGGGAATCAAGGGAAGGAGGAATGGGAGGGAAAGGGGGAGGCAGGAAGGGAGGGAGGGAAGGAGGAAGGAAGGAAGGAAGGAAGGAAGGAAGGAAGGAAGGAAGGAAGGAAGGAAGGAAGGTGGCAATGAATGAATGTACACACAAAGGAATGAGTGAATGAATGCCCAAACCAAGAAATGAGTGAATGAATGCGCACACCAAGGAATGAATGAATGCACACCCAGAGGAATGAATGAATGAATGCACACAAAGGAATGAGCCAGTGTATGAACATTCCACTTGCGGGGTGTGAAAAGGCCTGATGAGATCCCCAGTTGAGGGGCCCCCACGTGTGCTTTTCCTGCTGAGGGACCTGAATTACAGTGCATGGGAGAAGCGCTTGGGCTTGGGGTGAATTGGCTCACAGGTGACTCATCAAGTGTCACAAATGACCCTGAGCAGCAGGCCCCCTCAGATGTAACATGGATTAGAAGACCTCATGGCACTTTTCTGAAAATTCGGTGGGTGAAACATGGTGGCCCACGCCTGTAATATCAGCACTTTGGGAGGCCAAGGTGATTAGATCACTTGAGCCTAGGAGTTTGAGACTAGCCTGGGAAACAGTGAGACCCTGTTTTGTGAAAAAAAAACAAGAAAATTCAATGGGGTAACAGGTGTGCCAGTTCTAGAGCTGTGACATTTGTTTGGTCCAACCCCAAGCCACTTCAAACAACTGACCCTCCCCAGCCAGTAGGCCAGGCCTCTCAGTGTCACTCTGGCTGAGGCTGTTCGCGCGCGCATGTGCGCGCGCGCGTGCGTGCGTGCGTGCGTGCGTGTGTGTGTGTGTGTGTGTGTGTGTCCTTCCTTGAAGTGTCCTCAGTCTTTGCACCACGTGTGTGTTTGGTCTTTTCTCTCTCATACACACACACCCTTCTAGTTTGCATGCTCTGACACGCAGACACACAGTCATGCTTCCTTTTTAAAAATTTTTATTTTTAGAGGTGCAACCTTTCTGTCACCCAGGCTGGAGTGCAGTGGCACAGTCACAGATCACTGCAGCCTTGAACTCCTGGGCTCAAGCGATCCTCCTGACTCAGCCTCCTGAGTAGCTGGGACAACAGGCATGCATCCCCAAGCCTGGCTGATATTTGTTTTTGTAGAGGTGGGGTCTTGCTATGTTGCCCAGGCTTTTACACTCCTGTTTCTTTATGTATGTATGCATGTATGCATGTATCCGCTTTTTGGAAAATGATTTCACTGAATTTTTCTTGAAGCCCGGACTTTTCTGAAGCTCTGGGGTCACTTACAGGGAAGAGGAAGGGAGGGTTCTAGATACACCCTAGGGCCACATTGGCCCTGGGTGCAGGACAAGCCCAGGCAGGAGAAAGAGACCCTTCTGAGGGGTCTCCTCTTTGCCTCCTCCCTGGGTCCCAGCTGGTGGTCTCCTAGGTTCACTGCCGGCCAGGGTCAGGCAGTATGGCCAAGCCCACAACTGTGTCATCATTCCAGGGGGAAGGGGCTTGAAGGCTACGTCGTGGGGTGATGGGAACCTGGATTTAGTTTGTATGACCTGAGCTCAGTTTTCAGCTTTTCCACATCCTGGCGGTGGGGCCTTCGGGTGGGAATTCCTCGTCTGTAAAATGAGAGCTTGTGAGAATTAAATTGGCCCTGGCATTTAAGAAACAGCCCTGTGGTTCCTTCCCTCTTTCTCTCTGGAGGATGTGGTCCTTGAGCTCTACTGAACCCACAACAGTGAGAGTCGTGGCTGAGTTCCTGGGCAGATGCCAAGGCCATGTCACCTTGGCACTTGGGTTTTGGCTCTGGACCCTTTGGGTGCCCTCTCTGTGAAGGGCGTCTAAGACGGCGGGTGGGGGAGGGGAGTTTGGGGGGTTTTTGTTTATTTTTTTGGTTTTTTTCTTTCTTTGAGACAGAGTCCTACTCTTGCCCAGGCTGGAGTGCAGTGGCGTGATCTCTGCTCACGGAAACCTCCACTTCCTGGGTTCAAGCAATTCTCCTGTCTCAGCCACCTAAGTAACTGGGATTACAGGCACCCACCACTGTGCCTGGCTAATTTTTGCAATGTTAGTAGATGCAGGGTTTTGCCATGTTGGCCGGGCTGGTCTCAAACTCCTCACGTCAAGTGATCCACCTGCCTCAGCCTCCCAAAGTGGTGAGATTACAGGTGTGAGCCACCATATCCAGCCTTTGTTGTTGTTTTGAGACAGGGTCTTGCTGTCTCCCAGGCTGCAGTGCAGTGGCAGAATCGTAGCTCATGGCAGCCTCAAATTCTTGTCTCAAGCGATCCTCCCGTGTCAGCCTCCTGAGTGGCTGGGGCCACAGGCCTACACCCGGCGAATTGATATTTTTTATAGAGACAGGGTTTTGCCATGTTTACCAGGCTGGTCTTGAACTCCTGGCCTCAAGTTATCCTCCCACCCTGGCCTCCCAGAGTGCTGGAATTACAGGCATGAGCCACCACTCACTAAGAGGGTAGTTTTTTACATGGGCCAAGCTGGGAGCTTTGTCTTAGCCTTGTTCTTTTGCCTACATACCCTTTTTCCACCTCCCACTAGGCTGCTCCTCTTCACTGAGGTAGATGGGTCAGAACCAGCCAGCAGGAACACTATTTCCCCAGACATCCATCTAGGCTGTGGGCAGCAGAGCAGGCTCACACCTGTTAGCTCACCCTCTGCTGCTTCCTAGCCGGCCCTGAGCACCGAGTGCAGGGTGTTTGGGATTGGATACCACAGCTGGTCACTGTCACCCTGGCCTCAGGGCTGGCTGGACTACTATGGGGTCCCCCAGGCTGGAGGCAGCTCTGTCTTTGGTCAGGGCAGCACTGACTCAGACGTGGCCAAAGTGCTTGGCTAATCTTTGGCTCAGGGTCTGGGCTGGCTTCCAGCTCTCAGCAGCTGGCAAATCTGCTGCAGTCTGGGCAAGACACAGGGCAGGTGGCAGGCAGGCAGGGAGACTGAGCTTCTTGGAACCTTGAGTAGAGAACATCCCTGGAGATGACCCAGGCCCTGCACCTGGCTGGGTGTAAGACTTCCCTGTGAACTTAAAATATAGTGTCTGGGCGTGGTGTGGTGGCTCACACCTATAATCCCAGCACTCTGGTAGGCCCAGGCAGGCAGATCACCTGAGGTCAGGACTTCAAGACTAGCCTGACCAACATGGTGAAACCCTGTCTCTACTAAAAATACAAAAATCAGCTAGGCATGGTGGCACATGCCTGTAATCCCAGCTACTTGGGAGGCTGAGGCAGGAGAATTTCTTGAACCTGGGAGGTAGAGGTTACAGTGAGCCAAGATTAGGCCACTGCATTCTAGCCTGGGCAATAGAGACTCCATCTCAAAAAATAAAAAATACAGTGTCTCAGGCCCTGCTGCTCAGGGAGCAGTCACCTCTCATGGGGTGGGGCCCAGGAGCCTGGGAGTTGAACAGCAGGTGTTAGCAGCAGCTGTGCTACCTGCTGGCCTTGCTTCACAGGTGGGTGGAGCAAAATCAGGAGCTGGATGGGACAGGTGTGATAGCAGCTCTTCTATAGCTCATGGACTGGAACCTGGAATCTTTCCAGTGAACTTCCCTCCACCTTGACTTTTGGAGGTTTCAAGTCTCTTGCATTATTATTATTATTATTATTTTAATAATTTCAACTTTTAGGCTGGGCGTGGTGGCTCACACCTGTAATCCCAGAACTTTGGGAGGCCAAGGCAGGGGGTCATTATTTGAGGTCAGGAGTGCAAGACCAGCCTGGCCAGCAAACATGGGGAAACCCCATCTCTACTAAAAATACAAACATTAGCCAGACATGGTGGTGGGTACCTGTAGTCCCAGCTACTGGGGAGGCCGAGGCAGGAGAATAACTTGAACTTGGGAGGCAGAAGCTGCAGTGAGCTGTGATCACACCACTGCACTCCAATCTGGGCAACAGTGAGACTCTGTGTCAATAATAATAATAATTTTAACTTGTATTTTAGATTCTGGGGTGCAGAATTCAAATGTGCAGGTTTGTTACAAAGGTATATTGCATGATGCTGAGGTTTGGGGTACAATTGATCTTGTCATCCAGGTAGTGAGCATGGCACCCAATAAGTAGTTTTGGAGCCCCTCCTTTCCCCCCTCTCCCTGCTTTTGGAGGCCACGGTGTCAGTCATTCACATCTTTATGTCCATGAGTACTCAACGTTTAGCTCCCTCTTACAAGTGAGAACATTCGGTATTTGTTTTTCTGTTCCTGTGTTAATTTGCTTAGGATAATGAGCTTCAGCTATAGCTATGTTGCTGCAAAGGACATGATCTTGTTCTTTTCTATGGCTGCATAGTATTCCACAGTGTGCATGCACCACATTTCCTTTATCCAGTCTACAGTTGCTGGGCACCTGGGTTGATTCCATGTTTTTGCTATTGTGAATCGTGCTGCAGTGAACGGACTTGTCTCTCTCCTTGTTAAGGGATGCTCACTTTTTCAAGCCAAAGGATTTTCATTTGGGACATTTCTTTTCCTTGCCAGTGTCTGTGCTTTTGGCTGCTGAGAGAAGTGTCTGGGCTCCTGTTCCCATTGCTCGCTGCATTGCTAGGTTACCAACCATCCTAAGTGGCCTGACTGAGGGGTTTCCCAGGAGATGGAACTTTCTGTGCTAAACCCAGGAAGGTCGAGTTGGGCCTGGTCAGCTGTGTGTCAGCAATGAGTGTGAGCAGCTGGTGTGTCCCCTGTGTTGCTGTGAATGTGGGAAGTGCAGTCTTCCTTCCGCGTGGTGACAGCAAGGACTTGGCTGGAGACAGACAGCCTTCTTCCCTGCTGTGCTCTGGCTGGGGCCTGGGGCAAGTGCCTTTCTTGTCTCTGAAATAGTGTTGCTGGAGGAAGGACTGTATGTAGCTCATGTGGGCCAAGGCTACCATAAGAATTTTTACTTACTTTTTTTTTTTTTTTTTGAGATGGAGTCTCACTCTTGTCACCCAGGCTGGAATGCAATGGCACAGTCTTGGCTCACTGCAACCCCACCTGCAGGGTTCAAGCAATTCTCCTGCTTTGGCCCCCTGAGTAGCTGGGACTACAGGTGCATGCCACCACGTTTGGCTAATTTTTTGTATTTTCAATAGAGATGGGTTTTCACTATACTGGCCATCCTAGTCTCAAACTCCTGACCTCATGATCCACATGCATCAGCCTCATGATGTGCCGGGATTACAGGCGTGAGCCACTGCACTCTGCCTACTTTTAAAAAATGTTTTAATGGAATGGCACTCTGTTGCTCAGACTGGAATACAGTGACACCATCTTGGCTCACTACAACCTCTGCCTCCTGGGTTCCAGGGATTCTCCTGCCTCAGCCTCCTGATTAGCTAGAACTACAGGAGCATGCACCCATGCCTGGCTAATTTTTGGATTTTTAGTAGAGTCCAGGTTTCACCATGTTGTCCAGGCTGGTCTCAAAATCCTGACCTTAAGTGATCTGCCTGCTTTACCCTCTCAAAGCACTGGGATTACAGACATGAGCCACTGCACCCGGCCTTGCTATCGGAATTTTTATTTTGTATTTAAGAGACAGGGTCTTGCTCTGTCACTCAGGCTGGAGTACATGATGCCATTATAGCTCACTACAACCTAGAGTTCCTTGACTCAAGCAATCCTCCCACTTGAGCCTCCCAAAGTGCCAGGACTGTAAGCATGAGCCACTGCACCTGGCCTCTGCCTTCATTTTCTGTTTAGAACAATTCCCACTTTACAAATAAAAAAAACTCGGGGTTTCAGGACTCATCTGACATTGTCCTAGCAGACCTGGGCCTGGGTCTCATCTTCCCCTTCCCCCACTGCATTCTTCACTGCATTCTTGTTCCAGGCATGTGGAAGCTGCCTCTCCCTCCATCTGAGGCCCTGGACATTTGCAAGGAATGGCCGTCTCTCTGTATACTCTCCAAGTGCATCCACCTGAGCTGTGGCTCGGGACAGAGGGTCCTAAAAGTACGGGTGACTGGGACAAGGAGCCCGGGATGGCCCACAGGCCAGCCCTGCTTCCCTCACTCTCTCTGCCTCTCCCTCCTGGAGTCCCTGGTTCCTTCCTAAATGGATTACAGCCTTGCTGGAAGGATCTGGCCACTGTTTGGGGCAGCCAGGAGGCCAGGGCTGGATTGCAGTCTGGTGCCTCCTGCTTTGCCCGGATTCAATTTGGGCCTCAGCAGCTGGGAGGCTGGCAGCCCTAAGGCCTTTCTGGAAGTGGCTCAAGGGACTGGCTGGTAGTGGGTGGGTCGGGGAGGGGGATGCCTTCCAGGCCCCAGCCGGCAGACCTCTCCGCTGGATCTTATATGAAGTCTGGTCGCATGCAGGGCCCCCGGCAGGCTTCCTGCCAGGAAAGTCCCCAGCCTTGGCCACTGGGCACCTCTTGGCTCATCTGTGGGTCCCGTCCATGGCCTCTCATCCCCCCTGCACCCCTTAATACAGCAGATTTCAGGCTTCTATAAAACTGCAACCCAGGAGAAGAAATGTCTTTTATAAACATTTAGCAGCAAACTCAATATAGATTTTGGCTGAAAGCCCACCGGCCAGTTTGTTTAAATCAATATTTATCCACAGCCAAAAAGCAGAGGAGAGCCAGAACTGAGGTCAGAGCCGAGCTCTGAAGCATCTCTAATTTCTCAGGATGCTTCTGACCCTGGGGTTGGGCACCTCTGGCCTTGTGAAGTGTGGTGCACTCTTAGACCTTTCTGTGTCATTGGCCAATGATCAATACATCATGACCTACTGAAAGGCCTGGCTGTGGCTGGGACCACACACCTTGGGCCTCATGCACATCAGGCACTGATCCAGGCCCTAGGATGCAAACAGTAGCAGGCAGACCTGGTTTCTGCCCTCAAAGAGCTTACAGTCGGCAGGGGCAGCCATGGCGGCAGAAGACACTCCAGGTCTGGTGCTCTTTGCGGTGCCAGCACCATGGTCCTGCTGCTTGGGCCTGCCCTGCCCTGTTGGGTGCAGAAACTCCTTGTGTGCAGGTGGGAGATGGAAACCAGGTTTACAGGCTCCCTGCCCTGTTGGTGCAGAAACTCCTTGTGTGCAGGTGGGAGACGGAAACCAGGTTTACAGGCTCTTTTGGGTCCTACAGCTCTGCTCTGTCGTCAGCACCCAGCAGAGGCCACATAGAGCTCATTGGGACTGAGTCCAGAGAGGGAAACTGAGCCATCCCGCCTCTGGTCTCTGCCTTCTTTGCTTGGATTGGTGCAGGGATAGCTGCCTGGGGGGCAGGTCCTGACACTGAGGCAGCCTGTGGGTGGTCCTAGGGTCGAGAAGGAGAGGGGCAGGGTAGAACTAGGGGCTGAGGCTGATCTTTGTATCTTGTGGGTGCCCAACTGGACACTGTCATGCCCAGCAAGCCTGTGCCACGCCATAGGGAACCACAATTGGGGACTTGGACTTGAGGGGGATGATGCGGTTTTGTTCTTCAGAAATCCCATTGCAACCAGACAGACTCCTGCCCTGGGGAGCCCTGGACCTGAAACAAAGCAGCCTCTGCCCTGCTCTATCTTTCTATATCCCTGAAGCCAAGTCTCATGGCTAGGAGGGAAACTGAGGCTTGGAGGCCTTGGGGCTGATGGCATTGGCCTCAGGAGCATGTGGCTTGAAGCAAAAATGTGATGGCCAAGCTCAGAGCTATGTGGAAGGGAGGGGAAGACATCTCAATCTCCTGACCCAGCTGGGCTTCAGGTTGGGGTACAGGAGGTGGGCCAGCAGGTTGGATAATTAAAAACTTTGATGGGGCAGGGTGCGGTAGTCATGCCTGTAATTTCAACACTTTGGGAGGCCAAGACAGGTGGATCACATGACGTCAGGAGTTCAAGACCAGCTTGGCCAACATGGTGAAACTCTGTCTCTACTAAAAATACAAAAATTAGCTGGACATGTGGTGGCAGCCACCACGTGAGCCATACCCCCAGTTACCAGGGAGGCTGAGGCAGGAGAATTGCTTGAACCCAGGCAGCGGAGGTTGCAGCGAGCCAAGATTACGCCACTGCACTCCAGCCTGGGCAACAGAGTAAGACACTGTCTCAAAATAAAATTAAATTAAAAATTAAAAAAATACTCAGGCTGGGTGTGGTGGCTGACACCTATAATCCAGCACTTTGGGAGGCTGAGGTGGGCAGATCACTTGAGGTGAGGAGTTCCAGACCAGCCTGGCCAACATGGTGAAACCCCATCTCCACTAAACACTCCCCGTCTCACATGGCAAAACACTCTCTACTAAAAACATACAAAAAATTGAAAAATGAGCTGCGCATCATGACACATGCCTGTCATCCCAGCTACTCAGGAGGCTGAGGCAGGAGAATCACTTGAACCCCAGAGGTGGAGGCTGCAGTGAGCCAAGATGATGCCATTGCACTCTGGTCTGGGCAACAAGAGTGAAACTCCTCAAAAAAAAAATATCTGGAAGAAAATATTAGCGGAAAATCTTTGTGACCTTGGCTTAGGCAAAGCTTTCTCAGATAGGATGCAAAATGTAACCAACACATTCATAAAATAATGGGAATTAGGCCGTTTGAAAATGTTTAATTTGTGGCCGGGTGCAGTGGCTCATGCCCGTAATTCCAGCACTTTGGGAGGCCAAGACAGGTGGATCAGGAGAAGATCAAGACCATCCTGGCCAACACGGTGAAACCCAGTCTCTACTGAAAAAAAAGCAAAAAATTAGCTGGGTGTGGTGGAGTATGACTGTAATCCCAGTTACTCTGGAGGCTGAGGCAGGAGAATCCCTTAAACCCAGGAGGCGGAAGTTGCAGTGAGCCAAGATCACCCCACTGTACTCCATTCTGGTGACAGAGTGAGACTCTGTCACACACACACAAGCACACATTTAATTTGCTTTCTAAAAGCAAATGTGCAGAAAACTAGACAATAAGCAGCAACACAGAGAAAACATTTGTGAAATGTATACATGCAGTTCTCCCTCAATATCTGCAGGAGATTGCAAGATCCCTGCAGATATCAGTCAGGGGTAAAATGGTGCCCTAATTGGGCGCGGTGGCTCATGCCTGTAGTCTCAGCTCTTTGGGAGGCTGAGGTGGGAGAATTGCTTGAGCTCAGGAGTTTGAGGCTAGCTTGGGCAACATAGTGAGACCTTATCTCTACAAAAAATACAAATATTAACTGGGTGTGTTGGCTGGCGCTTGTGGTCCAAGCTACTCAGGAGACTGAGATGAGAGGATCACTTAAGCCCAGGAGGCTGAGGCTGCAGTGAGCTGAGAATACACCATTGCCTCCTACCCTGGGCAACAGAGTGAGCTCCTGTCTCAAAAAAATAAAATAAATAAAATGGTGCAGTATTTGTATATAACCTCCACACACCCTCCCATAGACTGTCCATCAGCTCTAGGTCACTTAGAATAACTAATGCAACATCAATGCTATGTAAATAGCTATTAATACTGAATTTTAAACTTTACATTCTTTTTTTGGTTGTATTGTTATTTTTATTGCTTTTTTCCCCCCAAATGCTTTTTTCTCTTCTATTTTTAAATTAATTTTTTTTTTTTTTTAGACAGAGTCTGGCTCTGTGGCTAGGTGGAGTGAAGTGGCGTGATCTTCAGCACCTGCAATCTCCACCTCCTGGGTTCAAGCGATTCTCCTCCCTCAGCCTCCTGAGTAGCTAAGATTACAGGCACATGCCACCACACCCAGCTAATGTTTATATTTTTAGTAGAGATAGGGTTTCACCATGTTGGCCTTGATCTCCTGACCTTGTGATCTGCCCTCCTCAGCCTCCCAAAGTGCTGGGATTACAGGTGTGAGCCACTGCATCTGGCCTTAAATTTTTTTTTTTTTTTTTGAGACAGGGTCTGACTCTGTCACCCAAGCTGGAGTGCAGTGGTGGGATCACGGTTCACTGCAGCCTCGACCTACTGGACTCAAGCAATCCTGCTGCTTCAGCCTCCTGAGTATCTGGGACCACAGGTGCAGCCACCACACCTGGTTTCAAGTATTTTCTTTTTCTTTTTTTTCTTATTTATTTATTTATTTATTTTTTGAGACAGAGTCTGGCTCTGTTGCCAGACTGGAGAGCAGTGGTGCGATCTCAGCTTACTGCAACCTCTGCTTCCCAGGTTCAAGTGAACCTCCTGCCTCAGCCTCCCTAGTAGCTGGGACTACAGGCACACACCACCACACCTGGCTAATTTTTTTGTAATTTTAGTAGAGACAGGGTTTTACCATGTTGGTCAGGCTGGTCTCGAACTCCTGACCTCAGATTATTCTCCTGCCATGGCCTCCCAAAGTTCTGAGATTACAGTCATGAGATGCCATGCCTGGCCGAAATATTGTCGATTCTGCTGAATCCACTGGTATGGAACCAGCGAATACAGAACCCGAAGACAAGGAACTGGCAGATACCGAAAACCAATTCTCCAGTTTTGAGGACAGAGCGAGACTCCATCTCAAAAAATAATGATAATTAAATAATAATAATGATAACATTATTATTATGATGTCAGATCTTTTCTATACTCGGTCCAGATTCCTCCAGTGGAGAAATTTTGCAAAACTGAAGTCCACTACCACATCCCTGATAGTGACACTGTTACAATCTATCCATCTTCTTCTCATGGCCTCATTTTACTTTTGTGTGTATTTGTGTGCATGTGTGTGAAGTTAACCTGGGTAGTTTTGTGTATCGATCACGGTCAACATACAGAAGTTTGTCCACATTACAAGAATGTGTCCTGAGATCCTTCTATAATCATACCCACCCTCCTCTAACACTCCCATCCTCTGAGCCCATCAGGAAGCTTTCTAAAAAGGTGTTAGTCTCCAAGGGATCCCCAGATTCTACTCCACAGTTGGCTGAGGGAGAAGCCCAAGGGTGGGGGCAGAAATCTGCATACTTAGTATGATGCCCAACTGACTCCAGGGCTGAAGATAGGACTGGTAAACAGATTGATCCCAGCTGGCTGGATGCAGTGGCTCATGCCTATAGTCTCAGCACTTTTGGTTTGTTTGTTTGTTTTGCGATGGAGTCTCACTCTGTCACCCAGACTGGAGTGTAGTGGCGTGATCTAGGCTTACTGCAACCTCCGCCTTCTGGATTCAAGCAATTCTCTGTGTCAGGCTCCCAAGTAGCTGGGATTACAGGCGCCTACCACCCACACCTAACTAATTTTTGCATTTTTAGTAGAGACGAGGTTTCACCATCATGGCCAGGCTGATCTTGAACTACCGACTTCTTGATCCACCCACCTCAGCCTCTGAAAGTGTTGGGATTACAGGCATGAGCCAAAGCACCTGTCCTAATCTCAGCACTTTGGAAGGCTGAGGTAGGAGGATCTCTTGAGCCCAGAAGGCAGAGGTTGCAGTGAGTTATGATTGCATCACTGCACTCCAGCCATGCAACAGAGCAAGATTCTGTGTCAAAAAAAAAAAAAAAAAAAAAAAAAAAGAAAGAAAGAAAGAAAGAAAGAAAGAAGGAAAGAAAAAAAAAAGAAAAAAAGAGCCAGGCATGGTGGCTCAGATTTGTAATCCCCGCACTTTGGGAGGCCTAAGCAGGTGGATCACTTTAGGTCAGAAGTTTGAGATCAGACTGGCCAACATGGTGAAACCCCATCTCTACTAAAAATATAAAAATTAGCAGGTCATGGTGGCAGGTGGCTGTAATCCCAGCTACTTGAGAGGTTGAGGCAGGAAAATGGCTTGAACCCAGGAGGCAGAGGTTGCAGTGAGTTGAGATCATGCCATTGCACTACAGCGTGGGTGACAAGAGTGAGACTCTATCAAAAGAGAAAGAAAGAGAGAGAGAAGAGAAGAGAAGAGGAGAAAAGAAAAGAAAAAGAAAGAAATATTCCATGTTGCCTGGCACGGTGGCTCACACCAGTAACTCCAGCACTTTGGGAGGCTCAGGCAGGTGGATCACCTGAGGTCAGGAATTTGAGACCAGCCTGGCTAACATGGTGAAACCCATTTCTACTAAAACCACAAAAAATTAGCTGGGCGTGGTGGGATGCACCTGCAATCCCAGCTACTTGGGAGGCCGAGGCAGGAGAATCACTTGAACCCAGGAGGTGGAGGTTGCAGTGAGCCGAGATTCTTCCACTCCTCTCCAGCCTGGGCAACAGAGCCTGACTCCATCTCAAAAACAAAAACAAACAAACAAAAAAAAAAGAAAAGGAAAAAGAAAGATCCCAAGGAGACTTCAAAAGTCTTCGAATCCCAAAAATTTCAGTTTTGCTCCTGGGAGAGTGAGGCCATAGAAGGAGTATAAGCAGAGGAGGGGTGGGATCTTATCTAATTTTTTGGGCGGTCTCTACAAAAAATACAAAAATTAGGGGAGCATGGTGGTGCACACCTGTTGTTCCAGCTACCTGGGCGGGGCTGAGGCAAGAGGACTGATTGAACCTGGAAGGTCGAGGCTGCAGTGAGCTAGGATCATGCCACTGCACTCCAGCCTGGGCAACCCACCAAGACCTGTCTCAAATAAAATGATGGGGAGTGGTCAGGGAGCCTGGGGGATGTAAAAGTGCTCTGTCCTCTATTCTCTATTATCGCATGGAATCAAAAGTGCCCACCATTGCAAATCCAAAAATAGAACCCTGAACTTTAGTTTTTTCTTTTTCTTTTTCTTTTTTTTTTGAGACAAGATCTTGCTCTGTTGTCCAGGCTTGAGTTCAGAGGCATGATCTTGGCTCACTGCAACCTCGGCCTCCCAGTTTCAACCTATTCTTCTGCCTCAGCCTCCAGAGTAGCCGGGATTACATGTGTGCACCACCACAGCCAGCTATTTTTTTTGTATTTTTAGTAGAGAAGGCATTTACTGTGTTGGCCGGGATGGTCTCGAACTCCTGGGCTCATGATCCACCATCCTCAGCCTTCCAAAGTGCCGAGATTACAGGCAGGCGTGAGTCATTGCAACCGGCCTGAGCTTTAATACTGAGAGGAGCAAACTGTGGTTCCCAGAGGGGTGGCAGCAGAAGCATCGTCAGCTAGGAGCTTGCCAGGAGTGCACATTCTCAGGCTCCAGGCCCAGATTTGCTGCCTCAGAAACTCTTAGATTGGGGGCCCACAATCTGAGTTTTAACAATCCTCCCCCAGGTGATTCTGATGCACACTCAAATTTAAGAACCACTCAGCTGGGTGTGATAGCTCACACCTATAATCCCAGCACTCTGGGAGGCTGAAGCACGTGGATCACCTGAGATCAGGAGATTGAGACCATCCTGGCCAATATGGTGAAACCCGGTCTCTAGTAAAAATACAAAAAGTTAGCTGGGCGTGGTGGTGGCTGCCTGTAATACCAGCTACTAGAGAGGCTGAGGCAGGAGAACTGCTTGAACCTGGTGGAGGTTGCAGTGAGCCAAGATTACGCCACTGCACTCCAGGCTGGGAGACAGAGCAAGTCTCCATCTTGGAAAAAAGAATTAAGAATAATTGACTTAAAGATATGAAGGTCTCTACCCCATCTTTACAGAAAAAAAGAAAGAAAAACAGACGAGGGACAATCTTCTGGCAATGAAAATTTTCTAAAATTAGACTGTGGTGATGGCTGTGCAATTAGACAAATTTACTAAAAATCACTTGAAAAAGTATGCTTGAAATGTATAACCTCACCTTATGTAAATTATGTCAATGAAGAGCTCATATAATGTTTGACCTGTAGAGGGCAGCAGAGACCATAAGTTCTATTCAGAACAGCTCCTCCCTGCCTTGGGGGGTCTCCCTGGGATAAAGGCATCCCTTTCAGTTAGGAAGTGATTGGAATGAAGAATTGGCAAGCTGGGAATTTCCCCTCAACGGTCTAAAAAGCCTGTTTAACCAACTGTGGCCACGCTGAATTTATACCAATTGGCTGGGTGGGGGGGTCACTTGACCACAGAACCAGGAGAAGCCACATCCCCCTCCAAGTCTAGAAGAGATGCCTGCCTCTCTCTCTGCCTCTCTCTCTCTCCTCTCTCTCTCTCTCTCTCTCTCTCTCTCTCTCTCTCTCTCTTTTAGATGGAGTCTCCCTTTGTCATCCAGGTTGGAGTGTGGTGGTGCAATCTTTGCTCACTGCAACCTCCACCTCCCAGGTTCAAGCGATTCTCTCTCCTCAGCCTCCCAAGGAGCTTGGATTACAGATGTGCACCACCACGGCTGGCTAATTTTTGTAATTTTAGTAGAGACGAGTTTTCACCATGTTGGCCAGGCTGGTCTCAAACTTCCAGCCTCAAGTGATCTGCCCACCTCAGCCTCCCAAAGTTCTGGGATTACAGGAATGAGCCGCTGGATCCAGCTGGAAGAGATGGTTTTCACAGGGTAAAAGTAAACTAGGATCCATAGCTTGACCTTCAAAAGACCCCAATCCTTCCAGGCACCATGGCTCATGCCTGTAATCCCAGCACTTTGGGAGGCTGAGGCAGGCAGATCATTAGGTCAGGAGTTTGAGACCAGACTGACCAACATGGTGAAATCCCATCACTACTAAAAATACAAAAAAATTAGCCAGGTATGGTGGTGGTCACCTGTAATCCCAGCTACTCTGGAGGCTGAGGCAGGAGAATCACTTGAACCCAGGAGGTGGAGGTTGTGGTGAGCGGAGATAGTGTCACTGCACTCCAGCCTTGGTGACAGAGCAAGACTCCATCTCAAAAAAAAATTCTTACCTTTCTTCTTTTCCTCCCTCCCTCCCTCCCTTCCTTCCTTCTTTCCTTTTTTTTTGTAGGGATGGGGTCTTGCTATGTTGCCCGGGCTGGTCTCAAACTCCTGGGCTCAAGTGAGCCTCCTGCCACAGCCTCCAGGGTAGCTGGGACTGCAGGTGTGAGCTACCATGCCTGGCCTTGATGGGAACAAGTGCCCAGAGGAAGTGCAGGGCCCCATCAGGCCCAGGCATGCCACAGGGGCAAAGCCAGCATAGACCCTCCAAACTGAGGAATCCAAGGAAAACAAACACCAAAAAGCATGCAGATGGACAGGTTAAAGTACCACCCACTCAGTCATCTCCTTCTAGCAATAATTTATGGAGCATGTCTGGGTTAGACAAGGAAGAATGAAACAAACAAGAAAATATCACAGGGTGGTGGGACGATTAGGAAAACTCGGGAGAGACAGAGTGATTTAAATCCCAGAAGTGTTGGCTGGGCAAAGTGGCTCACACCTGTAATCCCAGTACTTTGGGAGACTGAGACAGGTGGATCACCTGAGGTTAGGAGTTTGAGACCTGCCTGGCCAACATGGCAAAACCCTGTCTCTACTAAAAAAAAAAAAATACAAAAATTAGCCAGGTGTGGTGGTGAGCACTTGTAATCCCAGCTACTCTGGAGGCAGGGGAATTGCTTAAACCCAGGAGACGGAGGTTGCAGTGAGCTGAGATCTCACCACTGTACTCCAGTTTGGGTGAAAGGGCAAGACCCTGTCTCAAGAAATAAAACTAAAAATAAATAAATAAATGAAAGCATCACTGAGAAGATGTTTTTTTGAGACAGAGTCTCGCTCTGTTGCCCAGGCTGGAGTGCAGCGATGGGATCTCAGCTCACTGCAACCTCCGCCT
Organism: Cheracebus regulus; assembly: GCA_963574635.1. NCBI lineage: Eukaryota > Metazoa > Chordata > Mammalia > Primates > Pitheciidae > Cheracebus > Cheracebus regulus. Next base: position 22,594 of record CAUYQU010003724.1, read on the forward strand.
CCTGGGTTCAAGCGATTCTCCTGCCTCAGCCTCCCGAGTAGCCGGGATTACAGGCACCTGCCGCCACATCCTGCTAATTTTTTTTTGTATTTTTAGTAGAGATAAGGTTTTACCATCTTGGCCAGGCTGGTCTTGAACTCCTGGCCTTGTGATCTGCCCACCTCAGCCTCCCAAAGTGCTGGGGTTACAGGCATGAGCCGTCACACCCAGCCAAGAAGAGATTTGTTAATTGAGTCCTGGATGACAGAAGGTGTTGGATTGAAGAGGGGATAAAGGAAGACTCAAATGCCTAGGAGTTGGAGATCAGCTTATGCAATACAGGGAGACCCTGTCTCTACAAAAATAACCAACCAAAAATTAGCTGGGTGTGGTGGCAGGGGACTGTGGTGCCAGTTACTCAGGAGGCTGAGGCCAGAGAATCGCTTGGCCATGGAGGGTTGAGGCTGCAGTGAGTTGTGATCGCCCCACTGTATTCAGCCTGTGAGTCTGAGACCGTTTCAAAAAAACACGCACAAAAAATACAGGCCTGAACGCGAATAATTATTCATCAGCGACCCTGTGTTGAACCAACACAACTGTCCCCTGATCCTGAACCATCAGAAACTGTGAGATAATAAATGTTGATTGTTTCAACAATTCATGTAAATGGCCCACCAAGTTTAGGGGCAATTTGTGACACAGCAATAGCTAACTAATATTGTAAGGCCGGTTGCCTTGCTGGGAGCTCGGATGCACCACCCCCCCCCGCCCCGCCCCTTTTTCCCTTCTACAAGCCCCGAGCAAGCTCAGACATACTCGGGCATGCTTGCACAGCCTGGTCTTCTCTTAAAAAGCCCAGTATGCAAACAAAGTGCTGCAACCATAGCTTCTTAATAACCAA
>CAUYQU010003725.1:0-41984 GCA_963574635.1 Cheracebus regulus
AAGAAACAAAGAAGGACATTACATAATGGTAGAAGGATCAATGTAACAATAGAAGTCAATGATTATAAATACATACATACCTAATATAGGAGCACCCAGATACATAAGACAAGTTTTTATTACAAAGAGATTTGGACTCCCGCACAATAGTGGCAGGAGATTTTGGTTAATTTATAATACACCCATTCTGAAAGTGACTATATAACAGAAACTGAATTACTCTTTAGTATTTACATAGTATCTCACAGACTTAAATGAAATATTGGTTGACTGTTTGTTTGTTATTTTCTTCCTGTATTCCTTTCTGTCACTGTTGTTAAGTATAATTGATGGCATAAAAGAAGTTTTTGATACCTTTTTAAGATTGCATTCCAGCCTGGGCAATAGAGCAAGAATTCTGTTCTCTCTCCCATTTTTATTTCTCTTTCTTTTTTTCTCTTATAAAAAAAAAAATCCACTTGTAACCATGTGTATATTGAGGGCAATTGAATCTATGCCCCCAGGTCACAATCTGTAAGTTTGGCCCAAATAAACTATATTAAAAAAAATAAAAGAAGAAACAAACAAACAAAATTAAAGTTAAGACTGAATATTAAAAGAGATACTTATCCCAGTAAATATGCCTAGTATCAAGTTACAAATGTTCTAAATGTAATTGTTCAGAAATTGTAAATTATAGCATACATATAAGATACAATATCATGTAAGCATGAATAATTTTTATTCAAGCAGTTTTTAATAAAATTAAAAAATATGTAAATTCTAATATAGATTTTTAAAAACTCAGAAGGTGCAAAGTTGGATACATATTGCTTGATTATAATGGATTGAAAAAGCATGAGGGTATTGAGTCAAAATGGCTAAGCACTCACAAATATTTTTTTCTATTCCAACCAATGTCTCTAAAAATAACAGGAAACAAATTTTTTTGTTGTTGGTATATTAGTTCATTTTCACACTGCTATAAAGATACTACCAAAGACAAGATCATTTATAAAGGAAAGAAGTTTAATTGACTCACAGTTCTGCATGGCTGGGGAGGCCTCAGGAAACTTATTATGATGGAAGTCAAAAGGGAAGCAAGGCATGTCTTCCCACAGCAGCAGGAGAGAGAGAGAGAGAGAGAGAGAGAGAGAGAGAGAGAGAGTACGCACCGGGTGCAGTGACTCACACCTGTAATCCCAACACTTTGTGAGGCTGAGGTAGGATCGGCCTCCCAAAGATCACTTGAGGTCAGGAGTTCACTCACAATTCCAAAGATAAAAAGAAAGAACATCCATAAGCAGGCAAAACCAGCTTTTTCTTTCTTTTTTTCTACATAGGAAAATTTCAAACATATGCAAATCCCAGCACTTTGGGAAACTGAGGCAGGTGGATTACTTAAGGCCAGGAGTTCAAGACCAGCCTGGTCAACATGGTGAAACCCTGTCTCTACTAAAAATACAAAAATTAGCTGAGTGTGGTGGCTCACACCTGTAATCCCAGCTACTGGGGAGGCTAATGCAGGAGAATCGCTTGAACCAAGGAGTCAGAGGTTGCAGTGAGCCGAGATCACGTCACTGCACTCCAGCCTAGGTGACAGAGTGAGACTCCATCTCAAAAAAAAAAAGAGAGAGAGAGAAAGCACACAAAGGAAACGGCTTCTTATGAAACCATCAGATCTCGTGAGAACTCACTCGCTATCACAGAACAGCAAGGGGAAACTGACCCCATAATCCAATCACCTCCCACCAGGTCCCTCTCTCAACACATGGGGATTATAAATCAAGATGAGATTTGTGTGGGACCCTGAGCCAAACCATGTCAGTTGGTAAAATGGAATTCATAATACAATGAAAATGGGAGAATTATATCATCAGATCAGATATTTTAAGTCATCCTCAAAATAGAGAAAGCAGAGAGGACCACATTGACAAAAGAAATCACATCCTAAACCATGTTTAGGGAGACACTGTGCCAATGTAGAAGTGGCTTCTCGTGTGCTCTAAACACAGGGGTGGCAGATACAAATTGCAGGAGGGGAGTCATGGACAGCCACAGGGACAGTGTAATAACCCATTCCTGGTTACCAAGCTGGTAGGTTCCTCCTCTCAGTCTATGTGCACCAAGTTCACCTCAGGCTGGAACAGGGACTGTGGCACCTGGAGGGTTAATCTCCTGGCATTCCCTACCCCTTACCAGGACGCTGACTCACCCACAATTCCAAAGGTAAAAAGAAAGAACATCCATAAGCAGGCAAAACCAGCTTTTTCTTTCTTTTTTCTACATAGAAAATTTCAAACATATGCAAATTAAAGATAATATTACAAAGCAACCAGTCTTCATCCAGAAACTTCAACAACTATCAGCATTCTGCCATTCTTGATTTATGTATGTCACCATTACAACCTTTCATTTTCTTCCAGAGTATCTTGTTTGTCGTCTGTTGTTGTTGTTTTTTTTTTAATCTTCATTCATTTTAAAAATTATTATTTCAATAGGTTTTGGGGGAACAGGTGGTATTTGGTTACATGGATAAGTTCTTCAGTGGCGATCTCCAAGATTTTGGTGCACCCATCACTCAGACAGTGTACACTGTACCCAATGAGTAGTCTTTTATCCCTCACCCCCTCACACCTCTACCCTCAGTCCCCAGAGTCCATTATATCATTCTTATGCCTTTGCGTTCTCATAGCTTAGCTCCCACTTATAAGTGAGAATGTAAAATATTTGGTTTTCTATTCCTGAGCAACTGCAGTTAGAATAATGGCCTCCAACTCCATCCAGGTTGCTGCAAATGCCATCATTTCACTCCTTTTTATGCCTGAGTTGTATTTTATGGTACATATTTTCTTTATCCATTTGTTCGTTGATGGGCATTCAGGCTGGTTCCATATTTTTGTAATTGTGAATTGTGCTGCTATAAACATGCATATGCAAGTGTCTTTTCCATATAATGACTTCTTTCCTCTGGCTAGATATTCAATAGTGGGATTACTGGATCAAATGGTAGTTCTACTTTTGGTTCTTTAAGGAGTCTCCATACAGTTTTCCATACTGCTTGTACTAGTTAACATTCCCACCAGTGGTGTAAAAGTGTTCCCTTTTCACCACATCCATGCCAATATCTATTATAATTGATTTTTAAAGTATGGCCATTCTTGCAGGAGTAAGGTGGTATCACATTGTGGTTTTGATTTGCATTTCCCTGATAATTAGTGGTGTTGAGCATTTTTTCATATGTTTATTGCCCATTTGTATGTCTTCTTTTAAGACTTGTCTATTCATGTCCTTAGCCCACTTTTAGATGGGATTATATGTTTTTTTCTCTTGCTGATTTGTTTGATTTCCTTGTAGATTCTGGACATGAGTCCTTTATCAGATGTATAGTTCGTGAAGATTTTCTCCCACTCTGTAGGGTGTCTGTTTACTCTACTGATTATTTCTTTTGCTGTGCAGAAGCTTTTTAAGTTTAGTTAAGTTTATCTTTATTCTTGTTGCATTTGCTATTGGGTTCTTGTTCATGAAGTCTTTGCCTAAGCCAATGTCAAGAAGAGTTTTTCCTATAGTCCAGAATTGTTATGGTCTCGGGTCTTATATTTAAGTCTTTGATCCATCTTGAGTTAATTTTTGTATAAGATAAGAGATGAGGATCCAGTTTTACTCTTCTGCATGCGGCTTGTCAATTACCCCAGCACCATTTGTTGAATAGGGTATCCTTTCCCCACTTTACTTTTTTGTGTGCTTTGTCAAAGATCTGTTGACTGTTAGTATTTGGCTTTATTTCTGGGTTCTCTATTTGTTCCATTGGTCTATGTACCTGTTTTTATACCAGTACTGTGCTGTTTTGAAAACTATAGCTTTGTAGTATAGTTTGAAGTTGGGTAATGTGAGGCCTCCAGATTTATTCTTTTTGCTTAGTCTTACTTTGGCTATGTGGGCTCTTTTTATATGAATTTCAGGATTGGATTGAAATTCACAATTCTGTGAAGAATGATTATGGTATTTTGAAGGGAATTGCTCTGAATTTATACATTGTTTTTGGCAGTATGGTCATTTCACAATATTGATTTTACCCATTCATTAGCATGGGATGTGTCTACATTTGTTTGTGTTCTCTATGATTTCTTTTTCAGCAGTATTTTGTAGTTTTCCTTGTAGAGATCTTTCACCTCTTTGGTTAGGTATATTCCTAGGTTTGGTTTTGTTTTGTTTTGCAGCTGTTGTAAAAGGGATTGAGTTGTTGATTTTATTTTCAGCTTGGTTGATATTGGTGCATAGTAGTGCTACTAATTTGTGTACATTGATTTTGTATCCTGAAACTTTACTGAATTCATTTATCAGATCTAGGAGCTTTTTTGATGAGTCTTTAGGGTTGTCTAGGTATACGATCATATCATTGGCAAACAGCAACAATTTGACTCCTCTTTACCTATTTATATGTCCTTGATTTCTTTCTCTTGTCTGATTCCTCTGGTTACGACTTCCAGTACTGTGTTGAATAGAAGTAGTGAAAGTAGGCATCCTCGTCTTGTTCTAATTCTCAGGGGGAGTGCTTTCAAGTTTTCCCTGTTCAGTATAATGTTGGCTGTGGGTTTCTCATAGATGTCTTTTATTACCTTCAGGTATGTCCCTCCTATGCCGATTTTGCTAAGGGTTTTAGTCATAAAGCGATGCTAGATTTTGTCAAATGCTTTTTCTGCATCTATTGAGATTATGATATGATTTTTATTTTTAATTCTGTTTCTTTGGTGTGTCATATTTATTGACTTGGATAAGTAAAACCATCCCTGCATGCCTGGTATAAAACCCACTCGATCATGGGGTATTACCTTTTTCATATGCTGTTGGATTCGGTTAGCAAGTATTTGGTGGAGGATTTTTGCCTCTATGTTCATCAGGGATATTGGTCTGTAGTTTGCTTTTATTGTTGTGTCCTTTCCTGGTTTTGGTATGAGGATGAAACTGGCTTCACAGAATGGTTTAGGGAGGATTCCTTCTTTCTCTATATTTTAGAGTAATTTCAGTAGGATTGGGAAATCTCAAATGTTATTTTATTTTACTCATACTTAGTGTGACTCTCTAACACAAAAATAACTTCTAAAAAATGATCTTTCTCTCTCTCTCTCAAAATTATAATCCAATTGTCACCAAGCTGGTTGGTAGGTCACACCTCTCCACCAATCTTTGCCAAAAAGTAGGCCTATAGGATATTGAAAATTATCACACACAGTCCCCTCCAATGACAACACGTTATCAATATCATCTAATAAGCAGTTAGGGCAGATTGTACTTTCCAAAAATGTTTGCAGCAGCATCTTCTATCTTCTACAAGTGAACTTGCCACTCTGAGATGAAACGCTGAGGCCTCACTCCTCTCCCCTTGACTCCTGGTGGACTTAGCACTGGCTGGAACAATAGAATGTGAGATTTGAGGTGCTGTCTCATTTCCAAGGGAGATCAGGAAGCCACCTAACTTCCACGGGGTTCTCCTGAGATGTTTACTCTCCAGAAGTCTCCTCTCAAGATAGTTTCTCTCAGAATCCAGGCGCAATGCTGTGAGAAGCCCAGCCACATGGAGAGGCCATGTGTAGATGTCCAATCAGCATTCCCAGCAGAGCTGAGCCATTTAAGTCCTCCAGTTGAGGCTCCCGATAGTATGGAACAGAAAAGACATCTCCATGTGGCCTGTCCAAATTCCTGACTCACAGGACCTGTGAGCATAATGGCTGTTATTTTATGCCACTAGGTTGTAATGTAGCTTCATATCCATAAAAATTAGAAACACCAGTTCACATTCAATTTTCCCTCATTGTTTCAAAAATTTACCTTTATGGTTGGCCTGTTTAAATTAGGATCCAAGCAAAGGTCACACATGAATTTTGGCTGATATGTCTATTAAATCTGTCTTAATTCACATGAATTTCTGCTTTTTTGCTTTTTATTTTGATGCCATATGCTCATGAAGAAGCTAAGTCTTTTATAGAATATCCCCCATTCTGTTCTAACTGATGTATCAATCAGCCAAGCAGTGCTTACCATCTTCCTCTGTGAGTTCTGTTTCCTGTAAGAAAACAGTTGGTTTAGATCCAAATGGGGTTGGCAAACTTTTTCTGAAAGGAGGCAGAGAGTCAATATTTTAGGCTTTATGGTTCATTCAGCTCTGCCATGGTAGCACAGTCGGAGATAGGGGAGATATGTGAATGAGTGTGACTGTTCCAAAAAAACTTTATGTTCAAAACAGGCAGCAGCCATGGGCTACAGTTTGCTGGCTTTTATGCAAATGAAGCCAAAATAATCACATACAAAAATGAGTACACAATCCATAACCACCAAATATTTACAGAAAACCAACATCATGAAAGGAAAACAAAACTAAACTAATCTCAGAACCAACACCTAAAGAAACAGAGTAAATAAAACAAGCAGATGAAAACTTTGAGGATATACCAAATATTGAACATTCTAGAGAATTAAAAGATGCTATCATATTCCTAAAGCAAGAGCAGGCAATTATGATGATGAGCATTTAGATACTTTAGAAATTAAAAATACAATCATCAAACTAAAAACCTTAATAGATGTGCTAAGTAATAGAATAGACGTAAGTGAAGAGTATAGAATATAATTGCAGAGTATGCTGAGAAATTGTTCCAGAACACTATATTAAAGGAAAAAGAAATGGAAATACTATAACAAAAGTTTACAGACATAAAAGTTAGGTCCAGAAATGCCAACATTCATCTAATAGAAGTTACAGTCAAAGAGACTAGAGAGACAGAGGAAAAGAAACGAGCAAAGAAATAATAACAAATATTTTTCTGAGCCAAAAAAAAAACCCAATGTGATACGTATTTATTTTTATTTGAGCCAGGGTCTCACTTTTTCACTTGGGCTAGAATGCAGTGGTGCCGTCACAACTCACTGCAGCTCTTGAACTCCAGAATTTAAGCAGTCCTCCCGCTTCAGCCTCTAAGTAGCTAGGACTACAGTTGCACACCATCACACCCCACTAAAATTCTTAAACATTGTTTTGTAGAGACAGAGTCTCACTATGTTGCCCTCTATAATTTTTTTGTAGAGGCTCGTCTCAAACACCTGCCTTCAAGGGATCCACCAACCTCAGCCTCCCAAAGTGTTCAGATTACGGGCATGAGCCAGTCAGCCCTGCCAAAATGTGATTTTTAAAAAATAGAAATAGCCCACTGAGTAACCACCAGCATTAATTAGGGGTGAGAGAACGATACATGGACACATAATGATAGAGTTTCAGAACTCCTGGTATAAAGAGTTCGAAAATCCCCTCCACACATATCCAGTCTCATTCAGTAATTCTGGATGGGAACTTGGAAATCTGACATTCACCTGTTCATTTGGTTTCAAAAGCAAATGTAATATGCAGACAAAATTCCCACCTGCTGTTCTCTAGCGCAATGATCTGGTACTCAGTACTTAGCCACCCTTTCCTTCAGTCTGACGCTGATTGTAGGGTGCAGTGCTTCTGGCTTCTCTTATGCTAACTGGTTCCTTCTTCCTTGTGCATGAGCCTTGAGGGACCCCTTGTTAACTTCCCTCCCCTCCCCTACCACCCAACACCATATAGGATCCTGCTTTGACTTTTGACCCTTGACCTCTGACCAGGGTTTTGCTATCACTCCTCCAACGCACTTGCTTCTCTAACATTTCCTGAGCTGCTGCTCTCTGGGCCAGCCAGCCCCTGTGCTGGGTCCCCTGGTCCAGGACTGTCCCCATTCCTACGGAGGCATCAAGATATCGGCTCTGCTGTAATTGATTTTTCCATGTAATAAATGCAATAGGAGAGATTGGTGTGTGCAGAGCTGTGCTACATCCTGGGAAAACAAAGCCGAACATGGCTTGAGGCTCACCCTCAAAGAGTTCTAGGTGGAGGCAAGTGTGAAAGAAAAAAAGTTACATCGTGATGAGGGGGATCACACGAATTTTCTCCGAAGACGGTCCAAGGACCACCTGCACTGACTTTGTCAACGTTCTCATGAAATTTTGGATTTCCAGCCTTGACACCTTGGATCATACTGTTGTGAGGATGTGGCTGAGGATGTGTTTGCATTTTAAACAAGCTCCAGTCATGCCTTTTTTTTTTTGTACTTTAGGTTCTGGGGTACATGTGCAGCTCATGCAGTATTGTTGCATAGGTACATATATGGTAAGGTGGTTTGCTGCCTTCATCCCCCCACCACCTATATCTGGTATTTCTCCCCTCATTATCCCTCCCCACCCTCCCCACCCTTACTGTCCCTCCCCTAGCCCCTCCCTACTGACCACAGTGTGTGATGTTCCCCTCCCTGTGTCCACATGTTCTAACATGAGTGATAACATATGATGTTTGGTTTGCGGCTCTTGTGTCAGTTTGCTGAGAATGATGGTTTCCAGATTCATCCATGTCCCTATGAAGGACACGAACTCATCGTTTTTTACAGCTGCATAGTATTCCATGGCGTATATGTGCCACATTTTCTTTATCCGGAAACCGGACCCCTTCCTGACACCTTACACTAAAATTAACTCCAGATGGATTAAAGATCTAAACGTAAGACCTAACACCATAAAAACCCTAGAAGAAAACCTAGGCAAAACCATTCAGGACACAGTCATTCTTATGATCATAAAAATATCATAACTGTCAGAGCTGTGCCCCAGGTCTATGATTGGATTTGGAAGGCACATGGGGAGTGTGTGCAGGGGTGGTGGCCGAGGGGCTGGTTTGGTGGCTAATGGGGGTCAGATCCCACAGGCCTTATGCTAAGGAGTCTGGGCTCTATAGGACGAGCTATAGGGAACCAATGAAATGTTTATGGTAGGGAGAGGAGGCAGGGAGGCATGGTGTAATTCTAAGAGATAACTCGTATAGCAGGATTGAGAGTGAATAGAGGCAAAGTGAGGAGGCTGAGGTTGGAGGCAGAGAGGCTAGCACAGGTGATCTGTGATGGGGACCTGACCTGGCTCAGTGGCAAGACAGCCAGAGAAGGGGAGGTGGGAAGTCTGCTCGGGAGGTAGATTACAGGGCTGGGTGGGAAGGATCACCACCCCCGCCCCGGGCCTGCTCCAGCCTAATACACTTGGCCTCAGATGCACCCATGACTAGAAGAGAAACACACACTGCATACTTCTGCTGTGTTTTTAGATCTTATCTAATCAGGCTGGGGAAATTAATGACTCTTAATAATGTGTTATTATGTGAAATATTTGCCTTTCTATAAAGCTAAACATTATATGCCATTCTCCCAAGGGGTCTTAGTTTTCTACTCTTTGAAAGGTCCGTGCCTAAACCTCTCTCCCAGGTCACCAAACCACCCCAGGGCAGCAACCTCAAGAAGAGGCGAGGGCAGGACTGACCAGCTGGTCCTTTCTGGACACGCCTGAACTTTCACTCGGTGACAGGAATGTCACACACCCACTTTCACAGGCTGCTCCAGATGGCAGTGAAAACCACACATTTTACAAGCGAGTTATGAGTGACCACACAAAGGGTTACTCAATCTGTTTCCACTTGACTAAGAGTTTTGAGGTAAACCCTTTGAAGCTTGCATAGTCACCTGGGACTTCAAAAGTAAATTATTTGGAGCTGTACAGAGTGAAATAGTGGTTATTGCTGATTAATCTTGTTAAACACAACATTGCAATGAAGTAGGTATTATAGAACTGCATGCTTGATAAAATAAATTATTTCTATATAGGAGAGACATAAAAATGCATTAACAATAGAAATAAGTTACATGTGTCATCATAAGATTCAAATTGCTGCTTATAATTTACAAAGGACCGTCTGATTTCTTACTTCATTTGATCCTCATAAAATTTTCTAAGTATGTTATCTTACTATTCCCATTTTACAGATGAGGAAACTGAGGATCAGAAAGGCGAAGTGGCTGACTGATCTAGTTTGTACATTTGTCCCCACGCACATCTCAGGTTGAAATGTAATCCCCAGTGTTGGAGGTGGGGACTGGTGGAGAAGTTTGGATTGTGGGGGCAGATCCCTTGTGGCTTGGTGCTGTCTTCCCAATAGTAAGCGAGTTCTCACGAGATCTGGTTAAGAGTGTGTCGCTCCTCCTCACCTACACGCTCTTGCTCTTGCTGTCTTTATTTTTTTAAGGCTAATCATCTTGCTCCCGCTTTTGCCATGTGAATTGCCTGCTCCTGCTTCGCCTTCTACCATGATGGTAAGCTTCCTGAGGCCCCTCCAGAAGCTGATGCCAGAGCTATGCTTCCTGAATAGCCTTCAGAACTGTGAGCCAGTTGAATCTCTTTTCCTCACAAATTACCCAGTCTCAGGTATTTCTTTATAACGATGTAAGAACAGACTAACAGGACCCAAGGACACAGAGACAATACAGGGACATTGTTGTATATTTGTTGCAAGTAACAGAAACCCCAAATCAAACCATGTTTTCTAAACAGCAGTGAGAATGTATAAACATATGTTATAGAAATGTCCAGTGGTATGGTGGGCTTCAGGTATAGCTTGATCTGAAAATCAGCTCTGTTTTATTTCAGTTGTCTTGGATTTACCCTTCTTTCTATGCCAGCCTTATTCTCAGCTTCTCTTTCTATTAGTAGCAAAATACTGAAGTAGTCTCAGGACCCACCACACCATCCAGAAGGAGAAAGGACATTTCCCAATTATCCAACAAGAGTCATAGACTTCCCTTTTCTTGTACCAGTAGCCAGAGAATGCCAAAACAGGCCTAGGGTATATATTCATGCATAAGCCAATGTGCCTATGTCAATTAACGCTAAAACCTAGAGGCTAAAGGTTGGACCAGTAGCATCCAAGTCTTGTAGCTGCTATGCCAATTGGGAGGGGTAGAATGGATGCTGAAGAGGCCGAGCACAGTGGCTCACACCTGTAATTCCAGCACTTTGGGAGGCCAAGGCAAGTGGATCACGAGGTCAAGAGTTCAAGACCAGCCTGGCCAACGTGGGAAACCCCATCTCTACTAAAAATACAAAAATTAGCCAGGCACATTGGCACACACCTGGAATCCCAGCTACTCGGGAGGCTGAGGCAGGAGAATCGCTTGAACCTGGGAGGCGGAGGTTGCAGTGAGCCGAGATTGCACCATTGCACTCCAGCCTGGGTGACAGAGTGAGATTCCATCTAAAAAAAAAAAAAAAAAAGAATGGATGCTGGAGAGTAAACCACAAGCAAGGACCTGAATTCATAGCTTATGACTAAATAAGAGTCTAGGGTTTCTCTCCTATACATTACATGTTGTTGTCCTTAAACGTGCCTAAAAAGGCCCTCAGGTGACCAGAAGTCCGTCTCCAGCTGCTGCACGCCAACACCGGCTATTTCTACGTGTGTGCTGCCATGATGCGTGAAGCCTTTTGCTTTTTTGGTTATGTCTCTAACTCGTGTTCCTCTAGATTCTTTTGCCCCATTCATTTTTGTTTCAAATATGCTTTTCTCTTTGTGTCAGAGCCCAACCAGGAAGACAGAAATCATTCTGAATATTTAAAACAGAAGAAAGTTAATGCAATGAGATGAAAGAAACGTAGAAGCCAAACAAGGCATGGTGAGGCAATCCAGAGGCTAGCAGCAGCAGGAAGTTGCTTCCTCTCCTAGGCTGGAGGGACAAAGAGAGGAGGAGACGCTAGCAGAGCCCAGGGACTGGGATTACCCAGAGGAAGCTGGAACCATGACAGGCTTCCTGTGCAAACTGGAGTCGTGGAAGAGAGGGAGCAGCTGCCAGAGATACCACCCCAGGACAGAGGGAGAGGGAATAACACCCTGACGTCTTCCTTCCTCCTGCCCATCAAACTCCCACCAGGTCTCCCATTAGCCAAACTCAGCTGGAAGCCAGCTAACACAGGGGCCTAAGAACTGCAGCCTGGAGGGGTCAGGCCCCCCACGATACACAGCAGCGAAGGAAGGGTGAGGATCTCACGTCAAAGAGTCCAGAACCAGCTATATTTGCATGACAAATGTCATACATGCTCATTGTGGAAGTTTCAGAAAATACAGATATGCAATAAGAAAAAGATAAAAATCATGATTTTATTAGTTCTAAAAAGGGAAAGCTACATCAGCCAGTCCCGGGGTACCGCTGAATGCTACCTGTTTCTCATTAGTGACTGAGCAAGCCATGTTCTAGTCTGTTCCCTATCAATAGGCCAAGCACTCCAGCAGTTTGACATTTTGTTATACATGCCCTGAGAAATTCAATTTCTCCTCTCTATTAAGTCAAAAGTAAAAAAAAAAGCCAAAACCCAGATTTTAGAAAAGTTATTAAGGAAAACTTTATTTCTTTTAGGAGCCCGTTTTGCTTCTTTTCCCAGGTGACATGTGCCATATGATTTATCAGATTTTCTCTTTTTGCCCAGGCTATTAGGAAACTCGAAGATACATCTCATGCTCAAGACCAGCAACTTTAACCTCTAGGGCAGGTGTGTGCTTCTTCCCTCTTCTCCATGTTCCAAATTGTATTTTATCATATCAGCTCTATTATGCATGGATGTGTGTAAAGAAGAAAGGGATAAATACAGCCACAGAAGGGAGAAGACCTTGAGTTATTTCTCCAGAGAGTTGCTGGGCATCATTGCCCTGTCCAACTTTGTCCACTCTACGCCAGCTGGCCAGCACTGGGAAAGTCATCTGCCACAGTGGAACAGACTCTGTCTGTCACCCTCCTCCAACAGCAGATGGCCGCTCCACACTCATCTGTGTCATACATCATTGCTGAGTGAGACACCACCATCCACTGTGCAAATCACTAAGCGTCTTTGCCACCAACTCTGTGGTAGGCTGAGAATTACGCCCGTGTGCTCAAATCGACTCTGGTTCAATAATTTTTCAGCTAAGGGGGCTCAACTGAGCATCCTGACAATGGAAAGGGGTGGAGCTAGGAGCCGCCAGTGGGATTATGGTTCGATTTTTAATTAGATGGAGCATTTTAATTAGGTTGGGCAAAAGCCCTTTCAAGGAGGTGAAAGCATTGTCTCCTTCAGCAAGCACGTCTCTGCCTTATTTAGCTTCCTCGATTCACAAGTTAGTCCCTCTTGAAATGTTTTTCTTGTACTTTGTTTATTTGAGGCTGATAGTCTGGGCACGGGGCCCAGTTTAATATAATTTTTACTGTTGCTACGGCATCCCAAATTCTATTGAGATGGTTATTATCATTGTTGTCTAAGACACCTTACAGTGCAATTACCAAGCCAGGTGCACTCCCATACTCACCCCACCCCAGCCCGCCCCTTTTTTCTACTTCACCTTTTAGAAATGAAGCTGATGCTTCCTCCCATGCCATTGAGACAATATGCGTTCGTGACTCCGTAGCATAGCAAAGAAGATATTTGGTAATTATCTAGATCATTTGATTGGGATAGGGAAATAGTTCCAATCACTTAGGTCCCAGAGTTTATCTGTGGGTCTAAAGAACATGAAATCTCCCCTCACCTTGCTTACAATTTCCTCTGAGTTCTATAAATACATAGGCTGCTTTTACAGCAAATTTGCCTCCCTAATTATGTTTTACATAATCTAATGCATTCATATTAGTTAGTATCCTCTAAGCATATACCAGCCAAAAGATACCTTGGCTGGAAGGCTAGAGAGGGAAACTGTCCATAGCGTATCATCAGTGTAGAGTTGACAGTTGACAATAATAATACAGGTTCACCACTGACAAAGGAAAGAAATATTGCAACATTTGGTTTGAAAAATGGTATGTGTGTGTGTGTGTGCACATGTGTGGTGTGTGGTGTGTGTGTGTACATGTGCCTGTGTGTGTTCCAGTGTTCCATTTGAGTCAGACACTTAGCATGACTTTAGAATGCAGGCGTTTAAGGTGAGGGATTGTAATAATAACCCACTTTAGGAGTGTGGACATTAGCCAGTAGACATGCACCTCTGGCTTCCCGCCAAGACCTGAGGTGGAACCCCAGCCTGGACTTGTCCACACGGTTCATGTCTTCAACAGATACAGTCTTGCTGCAGAATTGTACTGCACTAACAATGAGACTCACTGGAAAAACAAATAAAATGCTTTAAATGTTTAAATGCATTTCCAAGTATTCATCTTCCAAATATTTAGACTCTGAGCCGATTTGGGCCAAGAGCCCAAGCTTCCTGTGCATGCAGGATGGTTCCAGCAATCTCCAGAAGATCAGCAAATATGTAGCAACTTATCCTCTCAGAGCCGAAAGAGTAATTCCCTAGGTATTGCTCCAGGAAATCAACTAGGTATCTCTGTCCAAAGTCCTCCTTCAATAATGTCTGTAGGAGCAGATTAGTTTTGGTAACTTTGATAACTTCGTAGAAAGGCCTCCATGAGACCATGGTCTGTGTCCACTGTGAGACTGCAATGTAAACAGGAGTGGGAAAGGAGACGTGGGAGTAGAGACGTGTAGATGAAAAGGGACAGTGAATGGGAGAGAGGTGCCCAGAGAACCAGCTTCCTATTGAGATACTGGTAGACATACAAGGTTTTGATGCCTGAACCAAGTCTTGAAGGGTAAGTGTGAGTGAACCAAGGTTGTTTTGTTTTTGTTTTTTTAACAGAGGGGAACGGTGTTAGAGAATGACTTTCTCTTACATTTAAATTTCTCTAAATTCAGTAGTTAAGTAATTTATTCTCCTTTTTCCAGCCATATCCATAACAAAACATTCTTTTTTTCTTTTTCTTTGTAAGCCACCACAGCAAAAATATTTTTAAAAAATCATAGCACTGCCAAGGAATTTATCTACTTCCAAAGTTCAGCAATCGTGCCTTTATTTAGGAAGCTCCACAAAATAAAATAAATACCTTTCATATAGATTTTGATTCTAGGATCCTTATTAGTATTTTGTTCAGTCTTTCTCACGGACTAAGCAGAACAGTGAAGTTGAATCTTACATGCACTCAACTTTTGTAAGTTCAGTTATATACGAGAGAGAGAGAGAGAGAGAAGGTTGGTCTTAAAAAGCACGTGCCCCAGAGTGAACACGAGAAATGAATCTGTTGTGCCTGGTCTGTCTGCACTCTCGTAGATAACTCATGGTGCAGTCTCTAGCTTAAAATATACATTTCTCATACACACGACCCCGAAATTCAAGCAAACTGCTTCACTGATACCCAAACAAGAAAACAGCCCTGCTTTCCAGTGACGGGGAAGAACTGGCTGAGAAACAGTGTGTGAGTCTCTAACGTGACACCTCCCTAGGAGAGTTGCAAGGGCAGTTTTGATTACCTGTGATTTTCATCTTGGGGCTGACTTTAGAACCAGCCACATCTCTGCTGAATTATTCCCCCATGGCAAATGCAAAAGTAAAAAAGAAGTGGGATCATTTTTCTGGTATCTCTGAATTTGTGCCAAGATTAGAAACTTTGCTTTCTCAAATGCCACACCCAACTACAGAGCACATTGCAGTCTCCTCAGCCTTTTCCCCAGTTTGGAGCATAAAAATGGTCCACAAACAAAAGTCATGAGAGACAGGGAGCCATTTGTTCTTTTATTCATCAAATATTTGTGGAGTGCTAACGATGTAACAGGCACGGGATTTAGTAGGGAGCTACTGCTGCATGAAAACAGGCGTCGAAAGCCCTGTTTTGACTTGGCAATTGCCAAGCTAGCTTGGTAACTTACTGTTGACTTGGCAGTTGCCACGCTTGTCAGCTTGCTGTGTTACATTGGAAGAATTACTTAACCTCCCTGAGTTTCATTTGCCTACTTGACCAAAAATGTGAAACAATATGGCACATAAGTCCTAAGGTTTCTCTCAGTTATAAAATTATGTGAAATTGACTTAGAAATATTTTTTAAAAATTGAAAGAAATACAACAAACTCCCTTATAGCAACGTTTGTCTATTACTAACAAGCACTTTGCCATTGGTGGCCTTCTTCCTTCGCTTCTCTCCTCCATGTTACGGTCAATTTCACCACCTATCTCTCTTCCACACATCGCCATTCATGGCTCCCCCTCTCCCACTGCTGGAGCTTCCAGTAGACACGTAAACACAATGAGAGGGTTTCTTCCTAGATTTTGTTCCCTGTCATAGTTGCTGTTGTTCAAGCCCTATCAGGGTGATTCAGGCTTCGGTGTTTTGATTAAAAGTAGTGATAGCTGTGTTGTGGACAAGAGATATGGAAATAGATCTCTTGTATGATTAATCATACTTTCAGATTGTGCAAATGTTTCATTTCCAATGACTACCTCATTGGTAATATGACTTTTCTGTTATATCATCAGGTGTGTGGGCCTGTTCACACTTAGTTATTGAATGTGGCACCAATTGACTTTATCCCATCTAACCGAAGGAGTAATAATAGTAAACATTTGGTTACTCTGGGGTTGGGGGGAAATTACTTCTATAAAATGCTTAAATGTTTTTGATATTATATCAGGGAAAGTTAGCCAAATATTACTTTATGCAATACCCACCTCTTAGTTATTCTATTCAGTCAATAAATGCATTTGGAAGAAGGCCTACTCAATCAAGAGTTGTGCTTAATTCACCTTCTGAGTATTCAGGAGAAGACAAGGAGAAGTGTACAATTTCCTGAACTAAGAGGTGATATGGTGGCAAGCCAGGATGCCTCAATTTGCGCGCCACTTTTGTAGGTAACTAAATATTTGATCCCAAAGTAGCTACTCTGTCATTTTTAGCTTTACATTCTCCATAAAGATTCCTGCTTTATCTTCTTTACAAAAATTTTGTGAGGATAAACTGATGGTGAAAAAAAATAAGAGGAAGAAGTATTACACTCATTTAATGCTTACTTGCCAGGAATTTCATATATATTCACTTATTTAATTCTCATAACAACCCTTCTAGTAAGAGACCAGTTACTGAGAGGTTAAGAGGCTTGTTAATAAAAGGTGGAGTTGGCATTCAAATTGAGACAGCATTGGTACTTTTATCCCCTGGATGATAATAAATTATACAAAGGTAGCTACTAAAATATTTTTTAAACCATAGAAGGGAAGAAATAAACTTTTTTCACCCTCCCCGACTTTTAATGGAAACATGGAAGAGGGAGAAGAATATTTAGCTTCTGTAATATTTTTAGTGCACATTACATGATTAAGATGACTTTGCTGGTTAATAACAAGATGTTTCACATTTTGTAGTTTTTCTTACAAAGTTATAATGCTATTGATCTATTAGGTTTAAAAATACCATGCATTTATGCAACAATTCCCTGTGTTCCTCCTGAATTTGTATGCCAATGAATTAAATTTTTTTTTTAATATCATGACACTATGAATTGCTGAACTCAAGGGAATCTAGTATCTCTTGCATTCTGCCTGCTTCTATAAAGCCGGCCGAAACTTGAAAACCAAAGACACCAGCAACCTTCCAGCAAACAAAGGCAGTCATTATGTTTTCTGCACTTAGGAGCTTTTACTCTGCCAGGCAGATACAGAGAGCACTCATCTCTTTCCAACTCCCAAATCTCTTGACTTCCTCTTTCTCCTTCTCTCTGGCCAAGGCCTTTTGAGAGAGATGGCCAATAAGCCCCTTGTTTCAAATCTCTGCAGGAATAAGTAGATGCTACTCTCAGTGTCCACTAAACCATAAGTCCTTTGAGGATACAGGAAGACATCCACCAATCTCAAGATCAAAATGCAACAAGAGGAAGTCTGCAAGCAAAGAAGGTGTTACCCATGACCACCTCTTACAGAAATGGCAGAATCTCTGGGAATGGTAAACAGTTTATTCTTGTATGTTACATATACTAACCAAAGGTTCAGGAAAAAAATACTCTCCACTTAGTTTTACCTTTAAAAATGTTCCTATTGTACAACAAACTACACTATCAAGATTGGGGTATTGGCCAGGCACGGTGGCTCATGCCTGTAATCCTAGCACTTTGGGAGGCCAAGGTGGGTGGATCACTTGAGGTCAGGAGTTCAAAACCAGCCTGGCCAACATGGTGAAACCCCATCTCTACTACAAATACAAAAAAATTTAGCTGGGCATTGTGGTGGGCACCTGTAATCCCAGCTACTTGGGAGGCTGAGGCAGGGGAATTGCTTGAACCCAGGAGCGGAGGTTTCAGTGAGCTGAGATGGTGACACTGCACTCTAGCCTGGACAACACAGCAAGACTCTGTCTCAAAAAAAAAAAAAAAAACGAATGGGGTATTACAACACATATTCACATATTCTCTCTTTCTGAACCTCATAATATTCCATTCTATACTTGAGAAGGAGCCAGTGATAGGATTTGAACCCAGGTTCAACAGATTCCAAAGCTTCTGCCCTTTCCTTAACAACACATTGTACCTGCGTCTCTGTAATCTCTGATCAGAAAACAGTCACTCATTATCATATTTTCTTAATTATTTTATTCTACATTCTAAAATATGCATAATTGCACATTATCAGGAAAATAACACAAAAAGATCTGAAGAGAATAGGAGGAAAGTTATCTGAATTGTTCGGGTTTTAATCACTAAAAGCAACACATCCACACTAAGCACATCGAAAAACAATCTCCTTTGAGTTTATGACTCTTGTGATGTTTCCCCAGCCTTGACTGCTCGGAAGAAGCAATGGGATAAACCCAGAGAGGGTCACCAATAGACAACCAAATCAACATAGAAAGGTAAACTTGAAAATAAAATGGTTTAAGATGGGATTGACTGCTGGATAATCAGAGCAGCCATCTCTTTTTAACATGTCAATACATGTCCCAAATAGTGTCCTCCAACCTATAATTTGCCTGCATATAATTTGCCTCCAATCAAGAAGGACTGACTGCCCAAGGGCGCGGAACTGAGTCTTCTCTCTTGCCAACCCCCCTTCTTCCTCCCACTTACAATCCAGCAGAATTCAGTCTCAAAGATGGGAATTTAGACTTGACAGCTCTGCACTGATCCTCTGCCATCCAAACAAACCTAACTTCTGTATCTTCACTTCTCTGCAGATGGTTTTCACAAAGAAAGCATTCCTAATCACTCAGTAGGAACTAGGTCACCACCACGAATTGTCCTCCAGTTAAAAGCATGAGCTCTTCTGGACACAAATTCTCTTCTAAGTGTGAGGATGCTGTGACTGTGATACAGAGTAGAGTGGATAGAATGCTTAATCCCCAAGAAACTCCATCAGGAAAAGGAGAAGGCCAGTTTAAGAGCATTTAATGTTGCCCAACAAGTCCAACTGAAATAGGGAGTGGTTAATCCTCATAAATATAATATCTATCATTAGTTATTCAGGAAATATGGGAAGTCAGTATCAAGTCGGATGGTCCAAAGCACGCAAGTCAATTAAGCAGCCCGATGGAGGTGACACGAGGCATGAGTGATGCCCAAAGAAGGTGACACACCCAGTGCAGCTGGTTATAAAGCAAGCCTCCTGATAGCTGGACATGTTTCGAAACACTTGTAAACTCCTTGGGTAAGCATCTCCCATTCTTGTGATAAGTAAACACTACCAGGAAAAAAGTACTAAACCACTAAACTGAAGTCGGAATTGATAAAGAATGATAATGTGAACAAGACCGACTGACCTTGGAGCCCCTTTGATCTGTGCATTTCTATATTCAGCTCAAGGCCCCATTGAAACCAAGGAGTTTATGTTTGGGCCAATAAATAGAGCTAATAAAAGTTCACCCTTGGACTAGGACTCTTTGAATGGCTGGAACATGGGTCATTTATGGTGTTTGGTAACTGTGAATGCTGACAGAACTACTCCTGAGTATATATGGCTTCTTTTACACCCTAGATAAGAAAAGCCTGCCTGTAGCCTGTAGGAGAGTAAACAAGAGAATGTGCAACCTGACGCTGCACATTGAAATTTCATTCAACAATATGCATTTGAAATCAACTACATGGCAGACAGCCTTGAAGCTGGAGGGATACACAGAGGAACTAAATGCAGGCTCTGCTTGTGGACTCCAGGATAGACAGAATGCACCTAAGTCCACACGGCAGTAATACAGATTGGACGGTGAGGACAGCTAAGCAGAAAGAAGAGCAATGAATTCTACATGGGGAGACTGAAGACTTTAACAAAGAGGTGCTCTTTAGCTGAACCTTAAAGTGTGAGTGAATAAAAGAACCAGAAAAGGGTGGTGTTATGAGCAGAGAACAGACACTGAGCAAGAAGCAGAAGAGTGGAGAAGCCAAGAAAGTTGGACAGAGTCTAGAAATGCGGCATGGAAGGAGTGCCAGGTCTGAGGCTGGAGAGGGAGTCAGGACCCACGAGGAAAGGTCTGGAATGACTTGCTACACATGCATTTGACTTTATTTCGTAGGCTGCGGGGTTGGAGAGGTTTTATATTTTCATACATTTATTTTTTAATTTTCATATTTCAACAGAACTTTTTTCAAGTAATCCTTATGTAAACTGTGAATGTATACAACAAAAACAAGCGAGTGATGTTTTATTAGTACCAACGTGCTTTTACAGTCTTAACTTTATTAAATGTGCTTATTCTTAACCAATGAGAATAATTCTAATCGTTTGCACATGAGTCAAGATTTTGAGGGGTAAGGGAGGTGCAAGTGACTGAAAACTCAATTCAAAGTGACTCAGGAAAAAAAAGGTGGAGGAGGGGAAGAAGAAGATTTATTACTCATATAAATCCAGGAGGGGTTCTGGGATTCAGGAATCAGTTGATTAAGGCGCTGAAAGAATATTATCAAAGGTTTCAGCTCATTTCTCAGCTCTATATCCCTCTATAGTGGCTGCTTCCTTCTCAACATGAGCATCCTCCCTGTGGTAGTCCCCAGGAACGCTGGATTTAGAATCATCTTTACAAGCTGCAATCTTCTCTTTCCTACCAAAGCCCACCACAGTCCCAGAACTAAGCCTCAGCAACCTGGCCCAGCTCACGTACCCATCCCTGAACCTGTGGCCAAGACAGCGGGTGTATCCCAAATGAGCATGGTGGGTTCTGCATACACCCACAGTCTCCATGGACTGGGAGTAGAGACGAGATGGCGTCTTGTAGGGAAATCGAGCTGCTGTCATCAGAAGAAGGACACACAGGGAAAAACAACACAGTTTACTCTATTTTGACTAATGCGATTTTTTTTTTAATGTTTTTTTAAATTTATTTATTATACTTTAAGTTCTGGGGTACATGTGCGGAACATGCAGGTTTATTACGTAAGTATACACATGCCATGGTGGTTTACTTCATCCATCACTCTGTCATCTACATTAGGTATTTCTCCTAATGCTATCCCTCCCCAACCTCCCTGCCCCCTGCTATCCCTCCCCTATCCTCCCCACCCCCCGACAGGCCCCGGTGTGTGATGCTCCCCTCCCTGTGTCCATGTGTTCTCATTGTTCAACACCCACTTATGAGTGAGAACATGCAGTGTTTGGTTTTCTGTTCTTGCGTCAGTTTGCTGAGAATGATGGTTTCCAGCTTCATCTATGTCCCTGCAAAGGGTGATCATTAAAAAATCAGGAGTCAACAGATGCTGGAGAGGATGTGGAGAAATAGGAATGCTTTTACACTGTTGGTGGGAGTGTAAATTAGTTCAACCATTGTGGAAGACTGTGGCAATTCCTCAAGGATCTAGAAATAGAACTACCACTTAACCCAGCAATCCCATTACTGGATATATACCCAAAGGATTATAAATCATTCTATTATAAAGATATATGCATAGGTATGCTTATTGCGGCACTGTTCACAATAGCAAAGATTTGGAACCAACCCAAATGCCCATCAATGATAGACTAGATAAAGAAATTTTTAAGCTTAGGATAAGTGATTGTAGGTTTATATCAGCTTTAATACTCAATTTGTTTCTGTATTTTATTTGCACAGTATTAAGAAAATTCTGATTTATTACTGGTAACTATTTTTTAAACAGCGTAACTGTTTAAAATATACCTGGAACACTCAAAATAGTCGTAAATTAAACTTGTGCCAAAGTGTAAGTAGGTTGAAAGTCTGAGTAATGGGAAGTTTTATGTCAGAGTTTAATTATGTAAACCATGAACAATCGCCTCTGTTAATTTAAGTGTTCACTGGGAAGTTGTTTCTCAAATTTACCTGTAATAGCTGACAAGAAATTCAACAATGTTACTTATTTTTTAAACTTAGATATCTCAGTAACTATTGTTGGAAGCTTGAATATGGTAAAATTAATGTTTTGCCCTTTGACTCATAACGTTAGATTTCAACTTGATTGCTGACATGCTATCAGTAAACGTAAGCATGGTGATATTGCAACTTCACATTGTCAAATTGAACTCATCCAGTTTCTTGAAAAACATCAGCAAGTTGATGCAACTCTGTTGTATCAAAGAACTGTTTGCTAAGTCTCATTTGGGATACAATAATTAGTGATTTCTTGTCTCATTTGAAATAGTAATAACACCTTGCCTCAAGATGGTTGATAAGCGTTGCCAGGAAAGAGTACACTGCGGAACCCACTATCCAATACATTCCCAAAAGCTATAGAAAGGCTGAAATTGACATCTCCTTTCTCATTAAACTGACAATGTAAAGGAAATTACTAATCCCTGTTTTAAGAGATGCTCATACACCTTAATAGCTAGTGCTTTTCTGTGCAACTGGCCGTATCTTACTCAAAACCACATTTCAGCAAGAAAATTCCTCAGCACTTCGCACCACTGTAGCTCATTCTGCATAGCCTTATTTTTCCTGATTGGGCTAACGTGACTCTTTTCCTAGACTGAGAGCCTTGCGAGGGCTGGAACTCTCTTACTATGTGCTTTCTCTCCATTGTGCTTAGTCGTGTACACTCACAGCTTAGACTGTAAATGTTTGGTGAATAAATATACATGTATGTATTTGTGTGTGTGTGTGTGTGTGTGTATAAAATATGTTTTATTTATAAAGAAAATTAAGGGAAATTTTCACCAAGCTATTGTTTCAAATAAAATTCTTTTTTTTTTTTTTTTTTTTGGAAACAGTCTCACTCTGTCACCCAGACTGGAGTGCAGTGGCACAGTCTTGGCTCACTGCCACCTCCATCTCCTGGATTCAAGCGATTTTCATGCCTCAGCCACTCAAGTAGCTGGGATCACAGGCATGTGCCACTATGTCCAGCTAATTCTTGTAATTTTAGTAGAGATGGGTTTCGGCATGTTGACTAGGTTGGTCTCGAACTCTTGGCCTCCCAAAGTGCTGAGATTACAGACATGAGCCACCACGCCCAGCCTCAAATAAAATCTTGAGAGTAAGAGTTTTTACACCTCTTATGAATAGCAAACAAAACAAGAAACCAAAAACTTATCTCCTCTACAGAAATGTTTTCCGATGGCTATTTTGACCACAGAACCATTTACATTTCTCATTTGTTCATCAAACAGTTAGAAGCACCTACTACATGCTACTAAACTGTCCCCATTGCTAAGGATATTTTTTGAAAGACATTAAATACAGTCTTTGACCTCAAGGAGTCTAGTCAGGGAGAATCATAAAAACTCAAATCATCATCATGCCACCTGATGTGTGCCATAAGAGAGATACGAATATTACATGTTGTTGATTAGGCTCTTTCGGGTTGCCAAGAAAAGAGATGTGCTCTGGTGACTTGCTTTAATGTGGTTCATTATGAGGCTACATGAGGAAGTAGGGAAGAGCAGGAAACAGTTTTAGCAGCTGCCTGGCGGGTCTGGCAGAGCCAGGAATGTCATTCAGGACATAGTATACCTCCGTCCACCTGTTCCTCTTGACATTGCTTCAGCGGCAAGCATCTGTTGCTCCTTCTCTAGTGCTCTGCCAGTGTGATCACTCAGCCTTGCTCTGCTCTGCTTTCTCTGCTCGTGCTGCTAAATCCTCTCTGCATTCCTTTTCTCTCCTCCATGGCTCCCACTTTGTCGTGGCTCCCACTGCCATGTGGATACGGCTTGCAGACTTCTCTCACGGCATCTGCCTTTTTCGGCCCAACTTTTTGGCTTAGTTCTCTGATAAGTCTCAAATTGAAAATGTGTGAAAGAGGCTTTGTCTGACTGGCCACTCGTCATCCAGGGTGCAGTGACCTCGCTGGGTGGAGCTCTGGCATCAGCCACTGGCCACAGCACTCTCCATGGATGACTGCCTTTGGGTCGGGCATCAGTTCTCGGTTCAGTGCACCGTAGCCAGGGAAGCAGGGTCCTGGCAGAAATCACGCCCACCCACACATACAGCACTGTCTACAGCAGCTCTCATCCCAAGAGCAGTGGGGCTGAGGCTGGTACTCATGCCAGCGCTGACTCTTCTCCAGCACAATATCCCACCATATTGATTGCCATCCGAACTTTGTGTCAACCATTCAGCTTTGCTACAAATCATGTCAGAGCTATGACAGATATCTGAAAACACATTTTTAGAGCTATTTAAAATAACCAAAAATTCACTTTGGGAGGCCAAGGCAGGCATGTCACTTGAGGTCAGGAGTTGGAGACCAGCCTGGCCAACATGGTGAAATCCCATCTCTACTAAAAATGCAAGAATTAGCTGGGTGTGTTGGCAGGTACCTGTAATCCCAGTTATTTGGGTAGTTGAGCTATGAGAATTGCTTGAACCCAAGAGGCAGAGGTTACAGTGAGCTGAGATTGCACCACTGCACTCCGGACAGGATGACAGAGTGAGTGATTCTGTCTCAAAAAATAAAATAACCAAAAATTAAAAACAACTTGAATACCAGATGAAAAGAAAATACTTGAATGCATTTTGATATATTTGTAAGAAATATTATACAACGTTCAAAAATATGACTTGGAGAACATCATAACAAGGGGAAAATGCTCACTGATATAATGTTCAATAAAAGTCAGTGTACACAAGTTATATAGTATCATTACTAAATTAATGATACACATTCACCTATAGAATACAGAGAGGATAAACTGGAAAAATAAGTTTAGAGTGACTGTTGATGGTGGGGCGATGTGTGAGTTTTATGTTCTTACTTATGCATTCATTGTACTTCTTAACCTTTCAAAAGCTGGAAAAAAAAAGTAGTTCTCAATTATAAGTTATAGAAAGCAGTATATGAGACCACATTTTTTTAGTAGTCTAAAAAAATTCACTTCATAAAAAGGGGAAGATACCTCAGATCCCATTTCTAGTAAAGAAGCAACATTTCCTTTCTTATTCATGAACTATGTTAGCAAAGAAAACAAAGAGGACAATGCAATCAAAAGCATGACAGAGTAACAGGATGCATGGTGCCTACTCAAGAGTCCTGGGCTATAGCTCTTAGGAGGATATCTGGGTTGTCAAAATGCAATTCTATTTGGTGGATGCAACATGGGAGGTGGCCTTCGGACAACTATAATCCAACAGGAAAAAATGGAAATAATAGAAGATTGTACAAAGGAGTCTGGGAGTCCAGAAGACATGGTTAACTCTGCTTGAGAGAGGGAGGGGAAAATTTGGAAAGTTACCAACCTTTGAGCTGAGGCTTAAGTGCTATTTATTGAATTTTCAAGGGAATCCCCCCCAAAAAAGGGCACCTTTCTTCCATTCTTGAATTCTCAGCTGATTGAGAAATAAGATCAGAGAATAGAGCAGACAGGAGACCAAACTATCACTTTTACTGGATAAAGTTGATATTGAGGAAGACTTCATAGCTTCGGGTAAGTGGGTTTCCAATTCTGAACCCAGAAATAGACAGATCTGTCCATCCAGTCATAAGGATTGCTAGACCACAGCAAGCTTTAGAATGGAGGCCAAGGCCCCTGGAAAACCTACACAGGAGACTAAGAGCAGAACACGTGTTCTCAACAGGCAGACTCACTCCAAGAAGAAAAGGAAAGGAAGAACCTGAAATGCACATGCCCAGTGTGGTGGGCTGAGTGTGCCCCCCTCCCCACCACACACACACATACTATGTGTATTTATACAGAGAGAGATACACACACATACAGAGAGAGTCTGTAAATGTGGGCTTGTTTAGAAAAAGGATCTTTGCAGATGTAATTAAGGGCCTTGAGATGAGATCATCCTGGATTAGAGTGGGCTCTAAATCAAATGGCAGGTGTTCTTAGAAGATAAGGGCAGAGGAGAGACAGGAGAAAGCCATGTGAAGATGAAGGCAGAGATTGGCATGATGCATCTACAGGTTAAGAAACCTGGATTCAAACCAAGGATTTCAGAAACCCAGCACCCAAATCCAGGAGGGAGGCAGGGAATGGATTCTTCCTCAGAGCCTGCAAAAGAAACCAACCTGGTCCACACAGTGATTTTGGACTTCCGGCCTCCAGCACTGCAGGAAAATCCATTTCTGTTGCTTTAAGCCACCCAGTTTCTGGTAATTTGTTATAGCAGCCATATAGTCAGTTTCTCCTAAACTCAGCAGGCTGTAAGTGGAGACGGCAGGGGGAGACCAGATTATTCCTCAAGTGGAGCTTCCTTCACCTAGGAAACACTATGAGTGGGGAAGATGCATCTCATTCAAAAATAATCATAAAAGCCAGTAACATTTTTCAAGTGCTTGCTATACCAGCCATTGTTTTGAGTGGTTTTATAAAGAATACACCAGGGACTATGTAAGGGAAGGGAATTCTAGGCCAAGGGGAAAAGCTCCATGGGGTTTCCCCATCCCACACACTTCCTCATCTATTCCTACACAACTTCCACCCATTTCATGGACATTTATTTGGTCAAGGGCTACTGTGATTTACAGCTTTGAGTCTTCAGGTTTCCCACATCCTCTGATAACAAAAATAGAGGCAGTGTTTGTCTAATTATAAAATTTTTATACATATCATAAAAGGTTTATGAAAAACATGGGTGTATTAGTGTTCTGCAGAGAAACAGAACCAATAGGATGTATACAAATAAATAAATAAACACGGGGGTGGGGGAGATTGAAAGCTTAAAATAAGGAATGGACTCATCCGATTGTGGGGGCAGGCAAGTTCAAAATCTGCAGGGCAGGCCAGCACCCTGGAGATCTAGGAAAAAGTTGACGTTGCAATCTTGAGTTCAGAAGCAATCTGGAGGCAGAATTTCTTCTTTCTCAGGGGATCTCAGTCTTTTTTCTTAAGGCCCTTAACTAACTAAAGGATATTCATTCACATTATGGAGAGTAATCTGATTTTCACCAAGTCTATTTACTTAAATATCAATCGCATCTAAAAAATACTTTCATGGCAACATTTAGACTAGTGTTTGACCAAACTATGGATTTCATAGCCTAGCCAAGTTGGTGCATAAAATTAACTATCAAAATGGGCTTTTTTCCTATTTTTTAAATCGTGGTAAAATACACATGAAATAAAATGTATCATCTTAACCATTTTTAAGTACATAGTTCTATGACATTGAGTACATTCACATGGTGCAACCATCACCATCATTCATCCCCAGAACTGTTTCATCCTGCAAATGAAATTCTGTACCCATCACACAATAGCTCCCATGTTCCTCTCTTCCAGCCCCTGGCAACCACCATTGTCCTTTCTGTCTCTGAATTTCACTACTCTAAGTACCTCATATGAATGGGATCATACAGTGTTTGTCTTCTTGTGACCGGCTTATTTTACCTACTGTAATTTCTTCAAGTTTCATCCATTTTGTAGCATATGACAGGATTTCTTTCTTTTTTAAAGCTGAATAATATTCCATTCTACGTATAGGCCAAATTTTGTTTCTCTATTCATCTGTCAATGGACAATTTTGGTTGCTCCCACCTTTTAGCTATTGTGAACAATGCTGCTATGAGTACTGGTATATAAATCTCTGTTCAACTCCCTGTTGTTAGTTTTTGTATATATACCCAGAAGTGGAATTGCTGGCTCATACAGTAATTCTATGTTTAATTTTTTTACTGTTTAACTATATTATAGTAAGCATTTTAAACCTTGTATTAGGGCCAGGCATGGTGGCTCATGCCTGTAATCTCAGCACTTTGGGAGGCCAAGGAGGATGGATCACCTAAGGTCCGGAGTTCAAGACCAGCCTGGCCAACATGGTGAAACCCAGTTCCTACTAAAGATACAAAAAATTAGCCAGGTATGGTGGTAGGCACTTGTAATCCCAGCTACTTGGGAGGCTGAGGCAGGAAAATCATTTGAATCCAAGAGGTGGAGGTTGCAGTGAGCCAAGATCGCACCATTGCACCCCAGCCTGGGCAACAAGAGTGAAACTTCATCTCAAAAAACAAAAACAAAAACTTGTGTCAGAAGATAGAATAAATAGTTGCCTAAGAAAGCCAATATATACATTAGTACTCAGATTATAGCCACACATCCAAAGGTGAGCAAAAACACTCAAAGAGCAATCAAATACATTATGAATACTGCAGGTTGACTATCCAGCCTCCACTCGACTCTTCTTCTTTCCTAAGAGAAGGCTAGTTTTATTCATATAATCTCCTCTTTCCTACAGAGTCATGTTCCTTGGGGGAAACAAATACTAGCTTTACGAATGGGTCTGATTGATTTACGGCTCAGGCTTAGGTACATGACCAGATTTTGGCCAAGGAAAGTAAAGAGAACCCTGGAGTGAGATTCCTGGAAAATTATTCTTCATTCTTAAGAAAGCACCATAGGAAGAGGCCCTCCTCTTCTTCCTTTTGACATTGCCATTCCTGCATGTAACTCCCAGAATTGCCATAGCCAGGCTGCCAGTAACCTGAGGATGAAGCCCACATCGACTGTGGAACATTGGAGAGATGGAAAGCATCCAGGTTCTTGATGTTAACATCACTGAACTGCCTCGTGGACCCAATTGAGAGCCAGCTGTACACACTTTGATCTATTTGATGACAAAACAAATTGACCACAAGTTTTGGCCTTTAGTGAAAAATCAATTTGCTTATTAACATGCAAAAAATAAAAACAAAGAAAAAGGATTGAGGTGAGAAAAGTATTAATTGCTCACCATCCCACGTTGTTAGTGAGAGTACTTGGTTGCAAGCAACAGAAACCAACTCTAATTAGGCAGAAACATACTGTATCAGATGGAGTATCAAGGAGCTGCCAAAACCAAAGGCAGGAGAACCAGGAGTCTTTCCCATGAGAACCAGAGCTAAGCTTATCCCAGCGTTCAAGCTACCATTGGAATCAGCAACACTGCAACCACAGCCACCATGTCACTGTTTCTGCTGTCCCTAGTACTATCACTACTGCATACTGCACTGCCATCAACTCCACCACCAACACTGTGATGATCTGCTTGCTGACTTTCCAGAATTTCCAAGTATCACATCAAAGCTGTGGGACTAGGAGAGGCAGGCCAGCAGCCTAGGGCACACCATTTAAGGAGGCACTCACTCTCAGGGGTGTACAAATGCAGATCAGCACTCACATGACTCTGAGAATGAGGGCCTCCTTAAATGTTACCCCTAGTACCCTAGATGCTTCTTTGCCTCACTCAGTCCTGTTCCAGTGCCATTATCCAAGTTTTGGAATTTTAGCGTCCGTGTCCAAGCCTGGTTTATGTAACTACAACCACGTTGCTATGCAGTGAGCAATGAAGGGTCTCCGCTTTCAACTTCCACAGACACCTAAGGCACTCTAGCCAAACTACACACACAATGGGAAATTAGCCCCATATAGGAGCCACATCAGAAATACTGACTGAGCTGTTCCTCCAGTCTTTCTTCCATGCATAATACTGGGGTTGGTGTTCAAAGATGACTTCATGTTTCTTAGCATAGCTTTTGGTTTTTAGAAAATACCCAACATTCTCCAGTAAAATTTTCCCCCAAATTTTCCTACTAACTAGCTTCATGATCTGATGTCTGACCTGTTGTAACCCCTGCAATATGTGACATGAGAAAATGATGCATTTTAAGTCAATCACATTAAATTTATACTTTTATTACCAATATTTGAGCAGTGACCGATTGTCCACTCTGTTAATTATTTTCTGAAATCATTGCGGTTTGCCTTTCAAAGTCCAAGGATATCTAAGTCAGTATAGGCAAGAGGATTGACAACCCAAAACCCTCGTACCCATACACATTCTAATGACAAAATCCCACCAGAGAGTCAACGCCAATACTATTTTTTAAAAACCCAGAGTGTGGAATACACTAAACCACTGGCTGATTTCACTTTAACAGTGATACTTATAGAAAGGGGAAAAGCTTTTGAAGTGTAAGCAGTTTAACCAGGAGAGAAAATAGACATTCAAACAAATCATAAATGGAAGGAAACTGGAGAACAATTCAATGTTCAAACTGGCCTATCAGGGTAACTTCTTCTTTTTCTAAATTTAAACTGTGTTTACTTTAAATTTACATAGTTTAATCTTTCACAAAGCATAGTCAGAAGTCACTTTTTTTCAAATTTCACTTTCTTTAATGGCAAAATAATTACTGAAGCCCTAGCTGCAGGTTTACTTGCAGTTTTGCTCTGTCTTCATCAAGCTGATTCAGTTGACAGTTGCCAAGGTGATGGCCTTTTAAAGATACTTTGTTTATGGAGAAGAGTTAAAGAATAAGCACTTTTCACTTGAGACTTTCTAGAAAAATGATACTTGAATTTGTCATATATGCCACTCCAGGTCAAATTTTAAAGACAAGAGAATAGATGTTGTGAGACTTAATTAAATTACAGACAAATGTACTCTGTAAACAAAAGTTGTCCAGTTTCCCAGCCGGTGTCTATTTTTCAGCCCTGTACCTTCTGACTGTTTAAGCTGTGAAACGCAGAACTCATAGTTGCCTCTAAGATGTAAAGAAATATACTTCTTATTTCATGGCTCAAGGAGTAGATATAAGTAGTCAAAATCATCTCATAAAGAGAAAATTTTAAAAATTATTTGTTTTAATTTACTTGAAATGCATGGACCCATTCACCTCCTACCAGATGAATTAGTGTTATGTTTGCACAGATGTTTATCACCTATTACTGTTGTTGTTATTGTTATTATTAAAGAAATCACTGCAAATGATAGGAAACATCCAGAAGGATAAACCTAAATCTACTATTCTGAGTAGAACCAGTTGCCCTACATTCAACCTTCCTAAGCTGCTATATTCCATGAGGAAAATGCTCACCACCCAATTCCCACCTTCCCACCTCAAAAGCTAGTAGTATGAAGTCAACGAGCAGAGCTTTCAATCCATTTATGCTCAGGCATAGGAATGTGATGTAATGGGACCCAGTGGGAATAACGCAAGGATTTCTGAGTCGATTTTCCTCCTTTGTAAAAGAAGACACAAGACAGAGCCACTCCATTTTTCTCCTCTGGATTCTATCATCTGTAAGTAAAGCCTGAAACTGTCATGGACATCTTGTTAAAATGTGGACAAAAGCCAACATACTGGATATGACAGAGTGGAAAGTGAAATTAAAAAAACAAAAAAACAAACAAAAAAAAAACCCTAGGACTGTGATGGCATTGCTAAGCAGCTGAAGTAACCCTGGAATCACTTTTCCTCCAAATGTTGTATTTCAAGAGATACGTAATGTGTTTTCATCATTTAAACAACTTGGAGTTATTTTCTGTTACTTAACCAAAAGCAACCCAACTGATTGTGACGTCTTGCAAAAATGGCCACCATTCTTCTTCTCTCCCTGTATCTATAGCCTATGCAATGCAACTCTGCCTCTCAAGAGACAATTTATTCAGCCCTTCAGTCTGGGTGAGGCTTGTGATCTGCTTGTGGCAACAGAATGTGGCAGAAGTAACAGTGAAAAGTTCAGTACCTGGGCTTCAAGAGGCTTCGCATAGTTCCTTCCTCACTTGTGGACTCCGAATGCCATTAAATAAAGAAGACGAGGTTAGACTGTGGAGGAAGAGAGATCCTGTGGAGAGTGACCCAGTTTTCCCAGCTGTCTCTGCTGAGCTGTCCAACCACCAAGCCCCAATCAACTTATCAGCTGATCAGAGATACGTAAGTGAATTCAGCCACAATCAGCCAAGCCAGCCCAGATCAGAACTGCCCAAGAATCCCAGCCCAATTGCTAAACTACAGAATTAGGAATTAGATAAGTGGTTGTTATTTTAAACCGCCGTGTTGTGGGATTCCTTATGACATAGCAAAAGTTAATTGACACATAGATAAAAGTAAAAATCTAGGTTATTGCTAAGTGCAACAACTTCCCTTAACTGCATGCTTTATTATGTAATCATTGAGTATATATTTATCTTGGAATTGGAAATAGATACATACATGTACTGCCAAAATCAAATCATTAAATATATAGTACAGGTGAGACTCTTGCACAGGTACGGAAATGGAACAATTGAAGGCAATCATGGCGTCCTCCCATCATTCCTGTTTTTGACCTATTGTAAAGTTGTCCCTATTAATGGGAGAGAGGAGAGAATAGAAAGGAAGGATGGCTAGTATAAAACTGTGCACAGTCTGAAACCATTTATATTTGACATCAGAAAACCGTATTTTTGTGTGTCCACGAACCCAATCTCTTCTTCTGTTCTTGGACTGGCATTGAGGGTAAATTGCATTTTCCATGCACTCAGTAATCAAGTGCAGAATACCCAGCTTAGAAATCTTCTGAGAGGTAGGGACATGCAACCTGCAGTCAAATTAATTATAAAAATTTTAGAGCAGAAAGCTTCAGAAAATGCCTAGTTCAACTTCCCCACTCCCTAACTCAATGCAGTCATCTTCTTTGTAACATTGGTTCCATTCAGCAATCATTTATGGCATATATCTTATGTGCAAGTGACTATGCAGCAGGGACCTCAAGAAGAGTAATGAACATCCCTGCCTTCAAGGAGATTACCATTCAGTAGGGAAGGTAAGAGACTTACATAAATAATATCCCAAAGCAAACTGCTAAGGAGACACAGATACTAGAACTAAATACTAGGAGTTCAAGGGAAGAGAGATCTCTCCAGTAGTGAAAATAGGAAAGAGGCAGCATTGGAAATGGACCTTTAAGGATGGATACGGGCTGGACACGGTGGCTCACACCTGTAATCCTAGCACTTTGGGAGTCCAAGGCAGGCACTTTACCAGAGGCCAGGAGTTCAAGACTGGCCTGGGCCAAGATGGTGAAACCCCATCTCTATAAAAATACAAAAATTAGCCGGCCATGGGGGAGCATGTCTATGGCACTAGCTACTTGAGAAGTTGAGTTGGGAGAACTGCTTAAATCCAGGAGGCAGAGGTTGCAGTGAGTTGAGATGGGATGGATATACATTTAACACTTGATAGTAAGGAGGGAGGAGAAAGTTCCAGATGGAGGAATTAAGAGCATAGTATGTAGATAGGAAACAATAGACTGGTGTGTCAGGAGTATCAAATGAAGATAATAATCTTTAAGCATTTATTAGATGAGCATTCTAGATTTTAACCTTCCACATTTGTTCCTCCCCTGTCTTCTTCATATAAGTAAAAAGCCTGTCCCTTCACCTAGCTGCTCCAGCCCAAACCTAGGAGCCATCCATGATTTCCTCCCTTCCCTCAAACCCCATATCCAAACCATTATAAAGCCCAATCAGCTCTAACCACCAAGATATGTCTCCTCACTGCTATCCCACCAGCTGAGTGTAATCCATCTTCTTCTGCTGTATCCTCTAACTTGCCCTGCTTCCCCCACTCTCTACCTCTTCCAGGGTAGTCCTCATACAGCAGCCTGAGCAAGCTTCATAAAATGTAAATCAGGTCCTGTCACTCCCTCCACTGGAGGGGAGCCTCTGATGGTTTCCTGTCACACTGGGAATAAAATCTAAACTCCAAGGGCTTGCAGTATCTCACCGCTGCATTGTCTGGTCTCACCCATGATGACTTTCTCACTTGCCCACTGTGCCTTGGCCACACTGACCTGTAACTCATCTTCAGCTCTCCCCTCTTCAAGGTCTTTGTAACCTCCATCCCCCCACTTGGAGTGCAGATCCATGGCTTGTCCTCTCATTTCACTCAAACATCTGAAATGTCATCTTCCCACAGATGCCTTCCCTGACCATCTAAGTGAGCCCCCGTCTCCACCGTTCCCTTTATTTGCTTCATCTTTTCTTTTTCTCATCTCCCAAGGCTCTGTCATCCACATCCCACTTCATCTTCTTCCTAGTGCTTTTCATTACCTGAAATTACATGTTATATTTGCTTGTTCACTTCTTATCTGCATTAGTATTAGTTTTCTGTTGCTGCTGCAAAAAATTATCACAAACGTAGTGGCTTAGACAACACAAGTATTGTCTTACACTTCTAGAGATCAGAAGTCTGAGATGGGTCTTAATGGGTCTCAGTGGAATCAAGATTTCAGTAGGACTATGTTCCTTCTCAGGGCTTCAGGGAAAAATTCATTTCCTTTCCTTTTCAGTATTCTTTTTTTTTTTTTTTTTTTTTAGATGGAGTCTTGCTCTATCACCCAGGTTGTAGTGCAGTGGTGCAATCTTAGCCCACTACAACCTCCACCTCCCGGGTTCAAGCGATTCTCCTGCCTCAGCCTTCTGAGTAGCTGGGATTACAGGTGCATGCCGTCATGCCTGGCTAATTTTTTGACTTTTTTTTTAGTAGAGATAAGGTTTCATCATATTAGCCAGGATGGTCTTTACCTCCTGACCTCATGATCTGCCCGCCTTGGCCACCTAAAGTACTGGGATTACAGGTGTGAGCCACTGCACCCCCCCTTATTTTTTTTTAATTTAGACAGAGTCTTGCTCTGTCACCCAGGCTGGAGTGCTATGGCATGATCTCAGCTCACTGCAACTTCCACCTCCCAAATTCAAGCAATTCCTCTGTCTCAGCCTCTGAGTGCCTGGGACTACAGGTGCATGCCACCACATCCAGCTAATTTTATTGTATTTTTAGTAGACAGGGTTTCAACATATTAGTCAAGCTGGTCTCGAACTCCTGACCTCAGATGGTCCACCCTCCTCAGCCTCCCAAAGTGCTGGGACTACAGGCCTGAGCCACTGTGCCTGGCCTCCATTTCAGTCTTATTGAAAAAGATTCTACATTCCTTGGCTTGAATCCTCCTTCCATCCTCAAAGTCAGCAGCAGCAGGTTGAGTCCTCCTCAAATGGTATCACTCTGACACTCACTCTCCTGTCTCTCTCTTCCTTCTTTTCAGGACCCTTGTGATTCCATTGGGTCCACCTGGATAATCCAGGCTACTATCTCTATTGCAGAAATCACCTGATGAGCAACCTTAATTCCATCTGCAACCTTAACTCCCCCTTGCCATGTAACCTACCATGTCCATAGGTTTTGGAGACTAGAACATGGACATCTTTGTGGGGTGGCATTATTCTACCTACTACCCCATAAGCACTAGAAGGTAAGTTTCATGAGGGGCAATACTGAGTCTCCTTCATCATTTTCCCATACCTGGCACATAGCAATCTATATTACTCCATATGTATTAGTTAACTAATTTCTTGAATGCAACCTATTGTTCCAAGAGCTTTACATGTATTATCCCAATTCCATCTTCACAAGTATTCTGTGAAGTAAGAACAATTTTAATCCCCATTTACATCTGAGGAAATAGAAGCACAGAGAAATTAAGTAACTTGCCTAAGGTCACATAATTAGCAAGTGCCGGAGCCAGGGCACAAATGGAAGCACACAGACTCTAAGGCCTGTGCTCTTGACAACTGCGCTGTGTCCTCCTCATCGGGGAGTCATGGAAGCCACAGTAGAACCTTCCTTGAATGAACTTTGGCCTGACTAGTAAGCACCAGTTGGGAGAATGGCATTCTCTCTCACACACACCTATTCAGTCTCTGTCTAGATACTGTTGATGGAGACAAACTCACTCTTTGAGGAGGAAGCTTTCTTCAGTCTTTCAGCCAGGTCTGGTTTTGGTCCAGCTAACCACAGCCACCCACACATTCCTGAGGATACTTTCAAGCTGAATACAAACTCATTTTTCCTGAGCAGGCCTTCCGCACAGAATCGTTCTCTGCTTTCTCTGATAAAATGGGCTGGGCCTTGAAGGAACTGTGGGACCCACCACCACCTTCACTTCGATGCCAGATCAGAGCCAGCCTCAGCAATCAACTTATGTGGACTTTCTCCTGAATTCCACTCTGCTCTCACTCAAAGACCAAAAATCTCTACTATACACACAACATTCCTTGCTCCAAAACTCAGCACCCAGAACAGCCTCAGAGGAGGGAGAGTAAATGAGTGACTTTCATAACCATTTCCCTTCATTCCTCCCCCACAGTTTCAGCTCCTAAGCCAGGAGAGGGGGTTGGTAAGGCATTGTTCTAAGACAACCCCACTGAGTGTTTGATGAATACCAGGGCCCCTCCCTCAGGAGGGTGGAAAGGAGAATAGAGAGTGGGTGTCCAACAGAGAGTATTATTCTTTTTCTGGCCAATAATCCAGAAAATTGATAATTCTCACAATCATAATCAAGTTAGTAATCCATGTGTAATTTGGCAGTAGGTTTGCTAGTCAACCAATGACTTAAATTGTGTGTGGGATTTTTAAAGGAAAATTTACTTAGTCATTTTAATAAAAATATTCCTTGGAGACAAATTTTTCGAAGAAGACCAATAAGACTAAGGTCAAAATATTATCTCCAGGTCTGTGTCATAAAAGCTGTCCAGAGTATGTTATCTCCCTTTTGATCCAGTTACTTTATCCACACATCCACACATTCTCTCTCTCTCTCTCTCTTTCTCTCCCTCTTTCTCTCTGTCTGCTATACACATAAATATACACATACACAGTTAGCCATCTCAACCATACACATGCATTCATTCATATAGACACTCATACACTTCCTCCTGGTGTTTCCCAGTTACCAAGGCATTCTCCTGGCCCTTCTCCTGGATGCTGTCCGGCTCTTCACCTGCAGACTTCACTCCACTTGCATAATGACAGCACTGGAGTTGCTGAGAGCCAGCCAAGGAGGCTATGCGTATCATTCCCTATGCATAAGTTGGTTTCTCAGCTCCACCACTTACTATCTGTGTGACTTCAGGCAAATTAACTTCTCTGAGCCTCTTCTTCTGTGTCTGAAATTGGCATAGTCATACCTATCTCATGCTAAATATTGAGTCTCACCTATGTAACCATCATTGTTCAGGCACTGGGGGTACAGCAATAAAAAAAGATGAAATTCCTGCTCTTGGGAAGCTTATCTTCTAATGAGGAGGAAATGAGTCTCTATTAAAAAAATGATTTCAAACAAATACTACTAAAATTAGAACACAGTAATATGAAATGTCGGGGGAAGATGCAGTAGGCAGTTTCAAAGATGGCCACTAACAATCCTCACCTCCTGTTATTCATCCCCTTGTGCGTTCCTCCTCATGTCCAGTAGACTGACCCAGGTAACCAACAGGATATTGTGGCAATGGTGGGATGTTATATCCAAGGACAAGTCATGAAAGACACTGCAGCTACCAAATCACTCTCTTGGATCACTCATTCTTGGGGAAACCAACAGCCACGTTGAGAGAATACTCAAATAATCTAACAGACAGTCCTAGGGTGAGGTGGTGATGAATGAAGCCTCTTGCCCATAGCCAGCACCTACCTTGCCAATGGCCAGAGCCAACCTACTACATTGAAAGTGACACTCTAACCCTGGTCAAGGCTTCAGAAGAAGACTGTAGCCTGCAAAATTATAAAAGATGTCAAGCCAGAACCACCCAGCCATAGAAACTATGAGACTATACATTTTATTATTGTTTTAAGCCATGAAGAGTTGGTGATCTGTTACACAGCAACAGATAATGCATACAGGGAGCTTTGGATAGGTAAGGGAGGCTTCAGTAAGCTTCACTAAGCTTGGGTTATTGTAAGGATTAACTAAACAAGTACAAAAATTGCTTAGCAAAGTGTCAGTTTTTAGTCCATGCATAGTAAAACTCGGCTATGGTAATTTTTATTCTTTGTGGTAAAATTAATCTTCATCCAACACCCTCATATTGCAGATGAGGACCTTGGGATCTAGAGAACTTCAGATATTTGCCCATATCCTACAAAGCAAGTATGAGTCAAGCTAAGTTGGAAGCTAGGTCT
The DNA here is from genome assembly GCA_963574635.1 of Cheracebus regulus. Classification (NCBI taxonomy): domain Eukaryota; kingdom Metazoa; phylum Chordata; class Mammalia; order Primates; family Pitheciidae; genus Cheracebus; species Cheracebus regulus. Next base: position 37,775 of record CAUYQU010003725.1, read on the forward strand.
CCTAGCTTCTCCTAGGCCCTAAGCCAAATTTCTTCTTTCTTTTTTTTTTTTTTTGAGATGAAGTCTCACTCTGTCACCAGGCTGGAATGCAGTGGCGCAATCTCGGCTCACTGCAACTTCTGCCTCCAAGGTCCAAGTGATTCTCCTCCCTCAGCCTCCCAGGTAGCTGAGACTACAGGTGTGCGCCACCACCACGCCCAGCTAATTTTTGTATTTTTAGTAGAGACGGAGTTTCATCATGTTGGCCAGGATGGTCTCGATCTCTTGACCTCGTGATCCATCTGCCTTGGCCTCCCAAAGTGCTGGGATTACAAGCCATGCTTCTTTCTTCTTCTATACTCTGTTGCTACCCTCTGTGCATAAACAGTGCTGGAATGCACAGAGATTCAGACTCCACTGAGTCTGCTCGGTATCCTTAGACAAGGAGACAGAGCAAAGGACAGAGAGAACATGGGTGTGGTGTATGTGGGACCGGTGACTCCACAGTTGCCCACAAAGACTTCTTCAGAAACCAGTAGCCATGCCAGGTAAACATTTTGGATTTCCGTGGAATGCGCTCTTCCTTGCTAATTGCTGTTAGGAACTCAATAGCTGTTTTTAATATTTTGATGCTAATCACCTGAAGGGCCATGGAGAGAAGGAAAAGAGAAAGGCAGAGTACCTGCAAAGCCTAGGAGCTTATCTGTGCCTCTGCTCCAAAGAGCTTAGCACAGACTGGTTCCAATGAGCTGCTCTCCTCATTCTTCTGTGGGGTCAAGGATGTGGCCAGCTTTCCTCTCTTGGTGGCCGCCACACCCATTCTCTCCCTGGATGTTCTGTCCTTCCCTCCACCCCCACAACCAGCTGTGGAGTTGCACATGACCCACGTCCCTCCCTCCTTCCTTACATCCTCTCAAAGATGATCTCACAGGCTCTGCTTGTTATAAGAGATTCATTGCTAGTCACTATAGAGAAACAGACAACAGACAATGAAAATAACTGAAGTAGGAGAAATTACAAAACAGTAGAATCTTTTTACGTGACCATGACACTCCCTTACTTAAAACCTCTGGGTTACCCTGCATCCCTACAGAGCAAATACAAAGCTCTTTAAAGATGCACAGAATATTCTTCGAGATCTTGCCTGAGTTCAAATCCTTACTCTGTGCTTGCCAGCTGTGTGCCCATGAACAAGTTATTTAATCATTTTGTGCCTCATTTTCTTCTAACGTAAAAAGGTAATAATAATATAGGGTTGCTGTTAGAATTATTTAAATGAGTTAACACAGAGAAAACCTTAGATTCACATCCGGCATATATTAAGTGTTCAATAAATGGCATCTGTCCCAATGATGAAGATGACAATGATGATGATGACACCTCTTTAAACTTACCCATTACTTTTTGCTTTCACCTGCTTGAAAAGCCCTCACATATGTAGCACGCTGTTTATCACCTCCATGTTTTCTTGCTCTGTTTTCCTGTACTTGGCCTTCACCTTCCCTCAAGCTTGGTTTGCAGCTAGGTCTTTAGAGATGTGAAGTCTGCTACTCAAGCCAACCTTCTCTGGAAAGCATTCAATGCCTATTCCATCGTCACCACAGGCTGGCACAGGGACCCCTTGTCTGTGCTCCTGTAGCATCCTACGTGTATCTCCATCATTATCTAAGAATACGTGTGTGTGTTTGAATGATCTATTAGCTGTGTCACAACCTACCCCAATACCTACCAGGTTCAGACAACAACCATTTTATTTGTTCACAATTCTGTGGTTCAAGAATTTAGGCAAAGCTTGGCTGGTCAGTTCTTCTGCCACATAAGGCATTGGCTGAGGTTCATTCACTCAGCTGCACTGAGCTAGAGCAATGCCATTCTAGGTCCATGAAGGGTTGGTTCACTTACATGTCCGGTGCCTCAGTGTTCTTCTCATGCTTTCACTCCATGTGGCTAGCTTGGGCTTCCTCACAGCATGGTGGCCTCCCTATAAGTCAGGCTCCTTACTGGGTGACAAATGCTCCTTATAAGCTGCATTTTTAGATCTGACAGAAGCAGAGGCTGTAGATGTCTGAAGGCCCAACCTCATAAATTGCACATTTCTTCCACCACATTCTATTGGTCAAAGCTAGTGAGAGAAAGGGTCAGTCCAAATTTAAGGGAAGTAATGTGGCCATCTTGAAGCCACCGCCATAGATACATCTCCTCTTAAGATGCTGAGCTCTTTGAAGGCAAAGACAGTGCCTGGCATGGAGTAGGTGCTTAACAAGTTGTTGTTGAACTAAACTCCCACACAAACACAGGAAGGCTCTAGAGGAGGATGAGACATTCTAACAAAACCCCTGAGGAAGCTCCTCTGGGAGCTGCCAAAGCCTCCCCGCCCACAACCTCTGCTTCTTGTCAAATCCATCTTCAGTTCATTCCTGGCACAAGGTGTGCAAGCAATGCCAAAGTCACTAGTTAAATACCAGTGTCTCTAACTGGCTTTAACATGGATAAAGGACAGAAGCAAAAGAAGTGAGTATAGTTGGAATGTTCTACAGGCCTATCTAAAGAACAGATAAAACGTGAAGTGCCTTTGTATAAACATTTCCAACTCCAGCGCTGTGCAGGTCAAGAGCATCCTCAACCAAGAGGACTTTCAAGTCTCCTTATTTGGGAAAAACCCTCCCCTAGCCTCATGCAGTAAAAGCCAGTCGCTAGACCATGAGACTCATTCCCGAATTCCCTAAAGAAAGTCCTGTTGTTTTTGCCTATGGCTCATGGCAGCAGCCCGAGATTACTGCAAGAATCCAAACCTCCCAAGACCAGGCGCCGAGGGCAGAGCCATGGGAGGTGAGGGCGTGAGGGTGAGTCAGCTCAGACCACCAGCAATTGTCTGCAGAGAGAATGTCCAGGCCTTGTCTAAGCCAGCATTGGCACAGGCACTTAATTTTTAATGAGCAAACCATTGGAAGAAAAACAAATACAACTTTAAACTAACTGAGTAAGCAGGCTGGCTTCTTTGTTCATCTTAGTGTCCACATGTCTTTGGCAATGAGTTGGATTGAGTTCGTTCCTAACCTGGGATCTCAAACAGCTAGAAGCACCAGGAGCAAACGTCTGCAGACAGAGCCCACCTGACACCCAACAGGGGCAGGGAAGCAGCCGTCCTTCCCTTGCTGTCACTGGGGACAACTTGACAGAGTCAAGCTGGCATGAAGCGAATCACTTACACAAGTTACAAGTGTTCCAGATGCATGAAAAAGTGACCCATTTAGCAACTCTCAGGAATCCTGAGAGTGAAACGTATTGCCCAAGTCCCCGTGTTGTCTTGTTATGAGGCAACCAAGGGTGTAGAAGACACTGCAGGGAGCAGGAAAGAGTGCAAACCCCTTCTCTTCACACTGCAAGCTGGCAGAATCCTGGCAGCGGTGACACGAGAACAGAGGGTATGTGGGCTGCCTCCATATTCCCCAGGCTCCCATGTTCCTTCTTCAGTGCTCTTCATTTCCCCTCAAAACTAAGTTATAAACTAAGAGTCTCATGCCACACACCCATGTTTGCAACCAACAGATACCTAGTTGAGCATGTTCTGCATACCAGGCCCCGATCCAGGTCCTGGAGATAGCAAAGAACCTAAGAGATGAGGTGTCTGTTATATTGAAATTTTCTAACAGGCAAATAAAAAGGCAATTTCAGATCATGACAGGTGATGGGAACAGAATAAACTAGGAGAGTGGGAAGCATGAGAGAGAATGGCTTCTTCAGGTAGAGAACACCTCTCTTGGAAGGTGACCATTAGAGCTGGGCCTTCGATGATGACACAAAGAGAGCCATAATCTAAGAGAGAAGAGGTTCAGGCAGAAAGAGCAGCAAATGCACACAAGCAGAGATAAGCCTGGTGTCTTTAAGGAGCAGAACAAAGACCAAAGTGAAGATAAGAAGCGCGGTGTGGAGAGATCCAAGATGGTCGATCACTAGCAGCTCAGGATTGTAGCTCCCAGTAAAAGCGCAAAGAGCCAGTGGACGCCACACTTACCAATAAATTTTCGCTGCCCACAGACCAGGACATTCCCAGTGGAGGAGCCCCACGGGTCGCCAGTGCGACCCTTTGGGCTGGCGTGGCTTTTTTGCCGGCGCCTCGGCTCGGCGGCTCTTGGTGCAGAGTAAACGGGACTGAGTCTCCTTTTGGATGATGTTTGGAGCTCTGGGAAGTCAGAGCAGTCCATCCAGTTGACTGAAAAAGGGACTGAGA
>CAUYQU010003727.1:0-46313 GCA_963574635.1 Cheracebus regulus
TGTACCTGAATGTCATGAAGAGAATGAATCCAAGTTGGAAAATATTTTTCAGGATATTATTCAGGAAAACTTTCCTAACCTAGTAAGGCAAGACAATACTGAACTCCAGGTAATCCAGAGAACGCCACAAAGATATTCCTCAAGTAGACCAATGTCAAGATATATAATTGCTAGATTCACTAGGGTTGAAATAAAGGAGAAAATTCTAAGGGCAGCTAGAGAGAAAGGTTAGATTACCCACAAAGGGAAGCCTATCAGACTCACAGCAGACCTCTCAGCAGAAACCCTACAATCTAGAAAAGAGTGGGGGTCAATATTCAATATCCTCAAACAAAAGAATTTTCAACCCAGAATCTCATATCCTGCCAAACTAAGCTTTATAAACAAAGGAAAAATAAAATTTTTTGCCAACAAGCAAGCACTCAGAGATTTTATCACCACCAGACCTGCTTTACAAGATCTTCTGAAAGATGCACTACAAACAGAAAGGAACAACCGGTATCAGTTATCTTAAAAATTCATCAAAATGTAAAGAGTATCTCCATAATGAAGAATTTACATCAAATAACAGGCAAAAAAGCCAGGTAGCATTAAATTACAATATTTAACTCACAAATATTAATATTAATCCTAAATCTAAATGGATACAATGCCCTAATTAAAGTCACAGACAGGCAAATTGAATAAAAAGTTAAAATCCATCAGTACGTAGTATCCAGATCCCACTCACAACGATACACAAAGACTCAAAATAAACGGATGGAGGAAGATTTACTAATTAAATGGATGGCAAAGAAAAAAAAAAAACAAGAGTTGTAACTCTTGTCTCCGATAAAATAGACTTTAATAGTAATAAAGACTAAAAGAAACAAAGAAAGATATTACATAATGGTAAAAGGATCAATGTAACAATAGGAGTTAAAGATTATAAATATATACGTAGCAATAAAGGAGGACCCAGATATATAAGACAAGTTTTTATTAACTTACAAAGAGATTTGGACTTCCGCACAATAATAGTGGGAGATTTTGACATCACATTGTTAATTTATATTACACCCATTCTGAAAGTGACTATATAATAGGAAGTGAATTACTCTTTAGCATTTGCATAGTATCTTACAGACCTAAATGAAATATTGTTTGACTGTCTGTTTGTTATTTTCTTCCCTTATTCCTTCCTGTCTCTGTTGTTAAGTACAATTGACAGCATAAAAGAGGTTTTTAATGTCTTCTTAAGACTGCATTCCAGCCTGGGCAATAGAGCAAGAATTTTGTTCTCTCTCCCACTTTTTCTTTCTTCTTCTTTTTTCCTCTCATCAAAAAAATAAAAGCTCAGAGTAACTGACAATTTTCAGGTAAATTTCCTTTCTTCTTATTAACAAATATTCATTGGTGCTAGATCAGAAGCCAATAAAAAAAATAAAAATAAAAATTGCTGGCAGAAACAAAGCAAATCTTCAAAGTCTGCTATTGAATAGAATTATTGGACTTCGGCTGGCCGTGGTGACTTACGCCTGTAATGCCAACACTTTGGGAGGCTAAGACCAGCCTGGTCAAAATGGTGGAAACTTGTCTCTACTAAAAAAAAAAAGAAAGAAAAACTATTAAAGAAGTGATTACTGTAGATGTCATGATAATATTTAAGGCAAGAGAAGGAATTATTGTTGAGGAGGACACATGAACAATTTCTGGAGTGCTAGTACTGTTCTATTTCTTTGAACAGATAGTGGTTTCATGAGTTTTTCCATTATAAGAATTTATCAAGCTGTATATATATTTAATATTTTATAAATATTTAATATTTATATAAATACATCATTATATTTTATATTAATATATAAATATTAAATGTCACTATTTTTTAAAAACCACAAGAGCCATTTTCTAGATTATGCTCCTCTTTTCAATTAGAGCAGAATGAAGTTAGACCAGGAAGAGTCCCAGAGGCACATTCACCACCCCAGCCTGCCCTGCCTGCTGAATTCTCCATCCACATGACCATGTGATATCTCAAACCTCATCTTGCTAAAGTCTCAAGGTCACATTGATTGGTTTCTATGCATTTCTAAAAAATAGATTTCTTTTAATGTGGCTTTTTCTCTGATACTAGTAATTTTTCTCTGATAATAGTAATTTTCACATTATCACAAATAGGCACTAAATTTCTTTATCTTTTCTAAACCAACAAAACCAGGCAAAAGTCCCTATCATGCCCGGAGTAAATTTAACATTTGCTTAGGCAGAGTGAGCTTTCCATCAAAACAGTACTAAGCCATTAAGCAAAGTATTAATAACAGGTAGGTAAAGACTATATTGATGGTTAAAAGATTGTTTATATTAAGGAAATAATATTGGCTGTTGAACATTCACTGTTCTATGCATTATACTTATCTGATATCTCACAACAACCTATGCCTTAAGTACAGTTGTTTTCCCAATTTTACAGTTAAGGAAACTAAATCCTATAGGACTTCTCAGTGACACTGCTAGTAGTTTGAAGAAGGAAGATTTGAGCCCAGGCCTTCTTGGGAGTTAAGACGTCATCACACAGAAGGCTGTGCATGACAGTAGTCCACCATGAAACTATGATATAGAGAAGGGGAAATAGGGGGCTTTTCTAAAACTTGTGTCTATGAGGATGTTTCACGGGGAATTTATCTAAATTCTATTATGGAGTAAAGTAAAATAAAAGCTAAAGATCATGGAAAACAGTCTTCCTTCAGGAACAATACTCATGAGGTAACACTCTGAGAAACCCCACTAAAGGTCTTGCCTTTCTTTTTCTTTTCAGTTTCCCATCTGTGCTCCTGCAAGCGTGAAATTGAATGGAGAGGAGATGTATGTATACTTCCAAACCCTCCCATTCCCAACAAACTCAAATTCCTTATCTAAATTCCCTAGAATATCTCCTTCTCCAAATTTTTATTTTATTCTTTATTTGGTTCCATTGCTTTCTATAGCAAAGCAATAAATAGTTCCAAGCCTGCCTTTCAAGTCTCTAAATCTTCTTGTCTTTATTGAATTTCTTCTCACTCTATTCTGATGTTTTCATTTTCATGGTCCATCTTTCTTTGTTTTTTTTCTGTGGCTGTGAACATTATAAATACTCCTGCCTCTGTCCCTGTGAATGTTATCAATCCTTCTGCCTGCATCATTTTTATTTTTCTGCCCTTCTGACTGGCATTGCTAAATAAACTTCATATTTACAGTATAGAAAACATTTATACATTCTTTCTTATATATATTTGCCAAAGATATAGTTCTTAATTCATGGATTTATGTGAGGTTGAGATTGTAGTGTTTATTACAGAATACAGATTAATTATATAGATTCACTGACATTTAATTATACACCTAGCAATGATTTTTTAATCATTAGAAAATGAATTATAACAAATGGCAAATATGCAATAACCTCACATAATCATGAAAATTACAAATATGATAATTTGTGATATTACTATTAGCACTTTGATATTGATAAAGGTGGTGGTGATGATGATGGTTATGATAAAGCTATGAATTAAATATCACTATAATTGTATATACACACAGAAATTCCATGTCTTCCCAGGTGGTAGTAAATAGAACAAGCCTACACTGATAGACCGTAGTCAGGCCACTAACAATTATATTTTGCACAAACTCCTGTTTAGTTATTTTGAATTTATTGTATTTCCAAAGGCATTGCCAGATGCCAATCAATACCTAAAGAATAAGAAAGAAGAAAAATAGAACAAATGCCTTGAAAAATTATAAAGTATCAACATAATTTCTTATTGCCAGCTTCTAGAAAGCTGAAAAGTAATTCCCATTATACCACGAATTGTAGATAATCTTGGTTTACATTTTACTTATATAACTGCTTTTGCCAGGTTGTACCATTATTATCATTTATTATTTATGAAGTGCCAACAGGATTTTAAGACCTTGTCCAAATTTGTTGAGTCATGCACTATCTGGATAGGACAAACAAGGTGACGCATAAAAACCCGGGAGCGGGTGGGTGTAGTAAGTCCTCAATTTCTTTTTTGTTTCTATGCTACTTTCTTAGAAGATAAAACAAAAGCATCACTGTCCTTCATCAAAGAAAGAAGGAAAGAAAAAGCAGAAAATGTGGCCAAAATCAAGACAAGCCAAAGAAATGGGAAAAATTACCTTAATTCGTCCATTATAATTCTAGCTTTAGCAGGAATAAAAAAGGGATATTGTTCTTTTGAGTCTCAGAAAAAAAGAAGGCTAAGAAATAAATTTGTGAAGCAAATAATTTAAGATAATTGAGTAAGAATAGCCAAGAATAGCTTTGAAGCTTGATCAAATGATTTTACTAGTGCTCTCTTTTTACAGTAAAAAATACTTAATTCATATTCCCTTGCCATTAATTTGACCAAACAATTCTGTTGGTCACCTTATGATAAAGACAACTAAAAACAAAATTATGAATTGTTTGCTTCAAATCCTGGCTTTGTCACTTACTAACTGTGTGACCTTGGGTGGTTGAACTAACATCTCTATGTCTTAGTTTCCTCATCTGCAAAATATGGATAAGAATAATATCTACCCTATAGAGTGACTATAAAGATTACATTAGTTAATAAATGAAAAGTATTTAGAACAGTGCCTTCCATATATTAGGCACTATTTAAGTATTTGCTGTTATTTGAAAGTCATTTTCAGAAAGACATTTGGTTGATTATAACACTCATTTCTGGTTTTAAAAATACTCATAAAGCTAGGAATAGAAAAAAAGTGTTCTTAACTTGTACCAGTTAAGAAGGTTTCTGGTGGCTAGTGTCTGTAATCCCAGCACTTTGGGAGGCCAAGGAGGAGGATCGCTTGAGCCCAGGAGTTTGAGACCAGCATAGGCAACATGGTGAAACTCCATCTCTACTAAGAATCAAAAAAGTAGTCCACTGTGGTGGTGGTGCATGCCTGTAGTCCCAGCTACTCAGGAGGTTGACATGGGAGGATTGCTTAAGCCTGAGAGACAGAGGCTGCAGTGAGCCATGATCATGCCACTACACCACTGCATTCCAGCCTCGGCAATGGAGCAAGATCTTGTCTCAAAAAAAAAAAAAAAAGAATTGCTTCTGGTGGAAAGAAACAGCAAACTATGAGTGGTAGTTTAAGCTATAAAAACATTTTGTGTTTATTTTACAAGAATTTCAGAAGCAGACAGTCTCAGAACTGGGTCAGTGAGCCAAAAATATAACCCAGGACTCAGGCTCATTCTAGCTTTGTGTTCTCACTATGCTCAGCTGTCTGCTCTTCATTCTCACGCTTTGGTTGCTTACAATCAGAAGGGTTGCCATAGCTCTAGGCATCGAGACTGGAAGTTGGGAATGAAGAATGCCAACGAGATCTCCACTCACACATGCTCTGATACCTGTCCCTTAAGAGGATTCACAATCTCTCTCCCCCGTAAGACATGGGTAGACTGCCCTTTAATGGAAGAAGTAAGTAAGTAACTGGCTTTCCATCATCTACAGTGGGAGGCCCCAGAACTGCTGTTGGGTTAGCCCACTAGCTGTGCCTGTTACTTTGACAAACAGAATGTATCAGTAACCAACAACAAATGTCACACATGGCGAGACACTCAAAGTATTTTTATTAAAATTCAGAAAAAATTCTGCCTATTCATAACTGTTATTCAATATTTTTATGAAGGCTCTCACCAGTGGCTATCAGCCAAAAAAAAAAAAACTGACTGAAAATGCAGATTTTGAAATTAAGTAAAATTAAAATTCAGTTCCTCAGTCTCACTAGCAACACTTGAAATTCTCAACAGCTACATGTGGCTAGTGGATACCATACTGAACAACACAGATAGAAAACATTTTCATCATCTCAGAAAGTTGGATTTGACAATGCTGCAAGTTAAAGAGACAGTTGTTAGTATCTATTAACTTTTAAAATGTGAATATTTGTTGAATGAACAACAGTCTCTTCTGAAATGCACAAGTGTACATAAATATATGTACAAGATGGCAGCATTGTTAGCAGTACTCTCAAAACTGGGAATAAGTGCCCATCAACAGAGGGATAATTTAATAAATGATAATACATTCATATTGCATCATATCATGCAACTATTTGAAAGAATAAGGAGCTTCTGGATAGCTAAATTTGTGAAGGTGCCTGGAAGGTGGTGCACTTGGCAAGAGCATGGAAGCTCTGCATTTCTTCTGCCCTATACAACTCTTCCATCATGGTGTTCACTGAGGATAGAATTTTAAAGTATGTGCAAAGCTCTAATTTTATATAACCAAAAATTAAATATCAAGACTGAGTAGGGAGGCCAGGCATGGTGGCTCATGCTTGTAATCCCAGCACTTTGGGAGGCTGAGAAGGGTGGATCACCTGAGGTCAGGAGTTCGAGACCAGCCTGGCCAACATAGTGAAACTCTGTTCTACTAATAATACAAAAATTAGCTGGTGTGGTGGCAGGTGCCTATAATCCCAGCTACTTGGGAGGCTGAGATAGGAAGAACTGCTAAAACCCTCAAAGCAGAGGTTTCAGTGAGCTGAGATCAGGCCACTGCACTCCAGCCTGGGCAACAGACCAAGACTTTGTTTTAAAAAAATATATATTGAGTGGGGGGAAAAAAAGTGACATTGACGTATGTATTCTCTCAAGGTGGGTTGCTTGCCATGGATTGTGGAGTGACTCAGGCAAGTTATGGATCACACGCACAGTGTAATCTCATTTTGATTTTAAATATATTCTATATAATTTACATAAATATGTGTATAGAGATTTGCATATGTTTAGGACCAGGACTGGAGGTTCCTGGGGCACAAAGATTAAAGCACTCCCTCTAAGTGCCTCCTTAAATTTTACACCCTGGAGTCCTCATTCACAGTACCCTAGTCCTGGCCCTGATATGTTTGCATGCACATACAAAAATGTTTGAAAAGAATTTCATCACACAAAAGCAAAGGAGTATTTCTATTTTGGCCCTATTCATCTCTAAGTTTTTTATTTTATTTTTTAATTTTTGAGACAGAGTCTAGCTCTGTCGCCCAGTCTGGAATGCAGTAGCCCGATCTCAGCTCACTGCAACTTCCACCTCCTGGGTTCAGGTGATTCTCCCGCCTCAGCCTCCCGAGTAGCTGAAATTACAGATGTGTGTGACCACGCCTGGCTAACTTTTGTATTTTTAATAGATACAAGGTTTCACCATTTTGGCCAGGCTGGTCTTGAATTCCTGACCTAAGGTGATTCACCCACCTCAGTTTCCGAAAGTGCTGAGATGACTGGTGTGAGCTACTGTGTCCAGCCTTAACTATTTTTTAAGAAGGGATATAACCTGAAGCAAGTCATTTAATGAGGGCTGTATGGAAAGGACCAATGGAGACTGGGATCCCTTCTAGTAAGCAAAATGTTAATATGTGAACTCCCTTCAATATGTTCACTTCCACATCATTTCTAAGGATCTTCATTTATCTTACTCTTCTCTAACTCTTTGAAAGAGGAAATACTGCCAGTACTCTTATCATATAAATAGTCCTACTTGTTCCTATTTGTATTTTTTTCATGTTATAGTCTCAGGGCTTATTAGTAATAGCTCTTTCGGATCACAGTTTCTGTATAACTAAATGCAATAAGCTGAGCAAATGTTAATGAGTCTTCAAAAACACAGAAAGTGCTCATTTGTTTGGTAAATATTTACAGTAGCTCAAGTCACGGGTCTATGTACCAACACAGCTGCTAATTCTGAAATTTTCTACATGAATATGAGTGACTTCAATCTTTTTCGTTCAAAGTCTCTATGTATTTCCTTCTAAGAATGTTCATACCCTTTGCTGTATTTTCTTTTTCCATTGTTTTTAAGCTTTACGTGGTTATTTCAAAGAGACTTAATACCTTATTTTTTCAGGAGACCCTGTCTGCTGTATCCTGTTACCATTAGTAATTAAAGCCAACAATTAGTTCAGCTTTATTTTCATTATGTATACGCTCTCAAAGGAGTCTGTATCTTAAGATAAAGAGTAGGAAGTGTGCCCAGTGTTTTAGTTCTTTTACTATTTATGTATTATTTCCATATGGTGTAAAATATTTCCATTGTGTTTTCTTGTTTTTCAGAGATAGGGCTGATCATTTCCTTTTCTCTTAAAAGCTTTCAAAGCTGCCCATAAAAACCCAACCCATAATTCCACTATTCAGATTCATGAATATAAATTAATGAAAGACTGAAATAAATAAAAAAACATATTTCAAAATGTAGATGATCTAGTTTTTATTTTTCCCAAGGGTAATGTTTAAAGGCAAATGTAGTATCTCCAAAAATCCTCTGTTGTGACTCCGGCGTGTCACATGGTCAGTTTACAGAGAGTGAAACCTTTATCTAAGTCAGCCAGCTGTTTGGTCTCCATGATGCTAAACAATGGGTTTGGTCATTTTTCCTAATGCCTTGATCGACTTTGGTAACATGAAAATACTGACAGTTACTTAGAAATTAAAGGTAAGATGATGCCAATCCATAATTTTAACCAAAGGTTCATTTCAGTCAAGTGTTTGTTATTCCTTTGAAGAATAAACAAGCTAAATTAATATTTTTAAAATCAAAAAATTTTTATCACAACTATCAGAGAAAATAAAAATTAAGCTGCATTACATGATGTTGGCTTATAGATTAGCTATACTCCGTAGATGATATATTTAATTCATGACAGCTTTTGCAATCCCTGCACTAAGGAAAGAGTTTGCAAAACATACACTACTGGATAAAGACAAGCAGGGAAATACAAAGACAGAGTGGAAAATGCATGTTAACAATTAAATAAATATCTGTCCCTTGAAAACAGTTGTTCAGAATTTCATGCAATTAAAGCCATCTAAATAATATAATTTCTAGTGCCCACAGTTTATAAATCAACTTTTTTTTTTAAAAGCAAATTGTCTCACCAATCCAGTAACACTTCTTTACTCTTGTTTGTCCCACATGACTTTCAGTCACGTAAATTCAACTCTAAAACGATTGGGAGTAATTTAGACATAGACTACTGTGAAGTCAAGATGGACTGGTATGTAACCAGCAGTGTTCACAAAATAAATCAATCCTCCCAAGTTTACAGAGAAACATATACAAGTAAATCTCAACTGAAGAAAATCAAAGACATAAATGTTCAATTTATAAAACAGGCAACTCCTGCTTTATTTTCTTTGTAGAAGGATCTATTGCCACTCCTTCTAACACAGCTAAAACAGATAATCAGTTATTAAACAACAGGGAAATTTACAATCAAATTTCCCAAGTGCTAGTGAATATTTTATCTGAAGAACATCTATTCCTGATGGTTGACTGCATTTTCTGTTTTAAAAAGGATCTTCTTTTATCTTACTCTCCCAAAAAAGTCACACTCCTGCCTAAATTTCTAAGTAAATGTGAAAAGTATCTTTACATATGTGGCATTAAAATATGCACTGATTCTTCAAACTTAAAGTATCAAAGAAAATGTTCTTTCCACCAAACAGCAAGCCCAAAGAACATTGGTTGTCAATCTTTAGAATGCATGAAACTTTTATAGGACCCCAGAGGGATTTTCCTGAAGAGGCTGCTCCACTCTTTCAATTTAAATAAATATTTTAATATTAAATAAACTGGCTTATATTTTAGCTGCATATCTGTTCATAGGTTTGTCTATGTTTTGGTTGAAGGAAGGGTGAAGTCATTTTTAAGGAAAAGGAATAAACTATTTCTAAATTAGATTCATTCTGTTTCATTCCTGTGGTTCTTTTGATTGGATTAAATTACATGAAAAATGGCATTCATTCAGTTGCTTTCTTTTTTTTTTTACTTTTCACTGACTTGAAGCTCATGGTTTCACTATGGGCCTTAAGAAATTTAAATCTTCTAAGATCCTTAAGCATGTCACTGGTCATTTCCATTATTATAATCCCATGGAAGCATTTATTGATAATCTTTATTAAATATTTTAGATGCTTCCTTCTGGACCTCAGTTCTCTTATCTATAAATTTAAAATTAGAAGGTTCAAAGAAATAATCTCTATAGGACTAAATTTCTATAATCCTACATAAAATGTGAAATGATCTAATAAAAATATATTCTGCTTCTCGTGCTTTCTAATGTGCATAGTTTTTGTTTTGCTTTGTTTTGTTTTTTTGAGGTGAGATCTTACTCTGTTGCCCAGGCTGAAATGCAATGGCACGATTGTATCTCATTGCATCCTCAACTTCCTGGGCTCAGGTGATCCTCCCACCACAGCCTCCCGAGTAATTGGGACTACAAGTGCATATCACTATACCCGGCTAAGTTTTGAATTCTTTTGTAGAGATGGGGTCCAGGCTAGTCTTGAACTCCTGGGCTCAAGAGATCCTCCTGCCTCAGCCTTCCAAAGTGCTAGGATTATCATGCCCAGCCCTGATAAGCATAAATTTCTTTGTTTTACAATTTCTACCTAATTACCATATTTTTCTGCTACTATTATAAATTAGTTGCTTATTGTTACCACTATTTGAGTTAGGTGTATTAATGAGGTAATCTTATTTGGGAGGGACAGTAATAATTTCACATTAGTTTAAGCAAAAACAAAAATTAAGGCCCACATATCTGGACATTCAAGGCATTACTAGCTTTGGCAGGGCAAGATGCAAGCATTCAGGCATCTCGGGTGTTTGGCTCTTTTCACCTTTAATCTCTTCTTCCTTTGTGTTGAATTCATTTTTTAGTGTATTTCCTATGAGTCACAGTTAATAGGGCTACCGTCAGCTTCATTCATCTTTAGATCCTACGAATTCAGCAATCCGATTGTTGAAAAAGTGCATGTCTTTCCTGACAGCTCCAGAAAGTCTGGGATGGATTCTAACTGGCCTGACTCAGATCATGTAGCCAAATCAGAATCAATCCCAGAGGCAAAGAAATATTGTGTTCTTATTGGCCAGGCCTGGGTCTCATACCCTGACTGGAACCACATGCACTCAGAGTGGAGGGGTGTTCTCCGAAAGAAATAAGTGTGTTATGGTTAAAGAGAAGGGATTCCAAGCAGACAAAATGCCAGCTGGCCACTGTGCTAACTCCTGAGAGCATCCTATCAACCTGAGTTCCTCAACAACATATTTTAGTATTCAGTCTATTCGTGCAGCTATTGTTCATGCAGTGGAGTCCAACATGTTTATTTCATGGCACTGACTTGATATTTTCCATAGTATAGTATTTTACATGCAGTGAAGAAACATTTTTGAAAACAAGTTTAGAATACATTCTGTGACACAAACTCCTTTTATTAAAATTTCACACATTGTTTTCAACGGTTCTACTTCTATATTATATACTTTATACTTTAACATGACAACAAATCAGGCTGGGCACAGTGGCTCATGCCTGTAATCCCAGCACTTTGGGAGGCTGAGGAGAGGATGGCTTGAGCCCAGGCATTCAAGACCAGCCTGGGCAACGTGGCAAGATCCCACCTCTACAGTACGAAAAATCAGCTGGGTGTGGTGGCACATGCCTGTAGTCTCAGCTACTTGAGAGGCTGAAGTGGGAGCATCACTTGAGGCTGGGAGGTTAAGACTTCAGTGAGCTGTGATCACAACATTGCACTCTAGCCTGGGCAACACAGCAAGACCCTGTCTAAAACAAACAAACAAAAATCAGATCAGTAAACATTATTCATTTGTTCATTTTCAAAAGTTCTAACATTTGAGGCCCAGGAAGTTTTCTACTCATCCTAAAATTATTTTTATTACTAATTCTTCGTAGGTTAAATAAAACGGTGTTCATTATATTTGCTATTATATTCTCTTCAAGGATCTTCTTTATGGAATTCACTTATAGTATCTACCTACTTCTAATAAAATCTTCATATCATCAACTAAAGAGCCTTGTATAAGGTCCAGGATAGAAATACATTAGTCAACATCTAGATTCTAAGATCATTACAATGTTTTAAAAAATTAATTTTGGGCAACTAGACCTTTTAAATAAGTTTATTTAAATAATACTCAAAATTTGCAATAACAAAACAAATTTAGTATGCTGGTTCACAGCCATAATTACACTTTCCTCAGCATTTTAATTGTATATAATTGAGCAACTTCATAATTTATGAAAAATATTTTTACCATTAAGTTAACAAGTTCTTTAAAGAACTCTTCATACGTGAGCCTCTTCAGACAAGATCTACTGCATTTGAGGTAAACAGTATTATTTCAGATGCAAATGAGAACAGATTGGATTCTAATGTGACTCACAGAGCCAGATATTCTGAGACTTCAAATATTTATATGCTGTAATTAAGCATCATTTGACAGTTTTAGGCCATTAGGGGACCAACTTACCAGGTTAGTCATCATAAATAACAAGTCACATAATCTTTTTCCTTTCTCTCTTTTTTTTTAAGGATTTATTTCTCTTCATAGTTAATCAGGTTCTGAGTGGGTGACTTTTTGCTTTTTAGGGTAAATAATGTAAATGCATGCAATAAATCAATGGCTTAATTTGAAAAAGTTGTAGTGCTGGATAAATGCTAGCCACCTTCTATTCACATGATTGTAACACTTCTAAGGAAGCGAAGGTAACATACATCACTTGACTTTAAATACTTTATATATGGCCTGGCACAGTGGTCATGCCTATAATCCCAGCACTTTGGGAGGTGGAGACAAGCGGATCACTTGAGGAGTTCAAGACCAGCCTGAGCAACATGGTGAAACCCCATCTCTTAAATACATAAAAATTATCCAGGTGTGGTGGCGCATGCCTGTAATCCCAGCCACTGGGGAGGTTGAGGCCTTAGAATCGCTTGAATCTAGGAGGCGGAGGTTGCAGTGAGCTGAGATCATGCCACTGCATTCCAGACTGAGAAACAGAGTAAGACTCTCTCAGAAAAATAATAAAATAAATAAATAATTGAATACTGTATATGTATGCATGTATATGTATCAAATATATATGCATGTGTACATATAAGCAAATATATATGCGTATATACACATATATATACCCATGCATATATATTTAATTATAAAAATGTGGGATGATCTGAACTACTGAATATGGAGAAGGCTCTTGTGCCCTTCTAATGAGAGAAATTTGGGCAGAAGAATTCAGCCCTTTTACATGAAGAAAATTCTAATCAGAATAACCACAAACTGTCTTTAATCTGACCCCTTATCCAGCGGGAATAAGAACAGATTGTTGCTGAAAGAGAGAGATGAACCATTGGAATGGTCCTTGAGGAGTTCAAGAATAGCCTGGGCAACATGGTGAAACCCCATCTCTACTAAATGCATAAATGTTATCCAGGTGTGGTGGCACACACCTGTAATCCCAGCCACTGGGGAGGTTGAGGCAGGAGAATCACTTGAACTCAGGAGGTGGAGCCCAGCAAAACCAAAGGCTGTGGGCAGCCAGGTATGTTTTGATTTTCCAGTTTCTCCTGGGTTCTCTCCTTAAGGGGGATTTCCCTAGAAGCCGCATATCCTTGGTGTGTAGCCATGGTCAAGGGGACTGCTCCCTATAGCGGGGAGTAAAAAGGGCAGATATCCCCCATTTTACAGACTGGGTAGGCAGGATCGGATTGTAGTGGGAACTACCCAGAGTGTGGCCTGGGACTCCATCCACAATGGAAGCATGAAAGAGCCAATATAGTGCTTGAGAGCCCAGACTCTGTGTCAGACAAACCTATGATCCCAGGGTGGCTTTACCACTCACCAGCTGAGTGACTAGGGAAAGTTGTCTCACATTTCCACATCCCTCTTTCTCATCTATAAATTGAAGATTGTAAAATAGATGGTATCAATCTTGCAGGAATGTTGCGAGTTCCTAGCACATAATTAAGTATCCAATACAGAGTGAGGAGAAAACAGTAGCCCAGAGGACTGACTGAGAGTGGTGTTAGAAAAGCTGATACAGGGAAGGAAGGAGTAGAATAAAGAAATCACTTGATTTCTTTAAAGTGTCCCTTTACCAAAAAGGCCACACTGTCACCACAGCGGGGAGATGGGCATCTGTCCGTGTCCGCCCTGGATGGCCCCATTAGTCATGCTCCATTTTGAGAAAGTTAGCCATCTTTCTCAAAATGGAGCATGGAGCTGCAGTGCAAAACACCATCAAACAGACGTCAAGCTTCCTCCAGCAGAGTTTAAGCATACATCAAAAAATAAAATAAACCCTCTGGTTTGAAAATAATTTTCCCAAATTGTCTGGTCTTTCTTTCACTAGGCAGACTTCAATTTAAACATCTCAAAAGACATAACATGACCTTAATTTCAAGTATCTGTAGAGAAATAATTTTCACAACCTCCCTTGACAAACTATTTCAACACATCACCATCAGAAAGATTTTTTTTTTTTTTTTTTTAATCTGAATGGTCTGGCCAGGTGTGGTGGCTCATGCCTGTAATCCCAGCACTTGGAGGGGCCCAGGTGGAAAGATCGCTTGAGCCCAGGAGTTCGAGAGCATATTGGGCAACACAGCAAGATCTTTTCTCTATCAAAACAAAACAGTTAGGCAGGTGTAGTGGCTCGCACCTGTGGTCCCAGCTACTCAGGAGACTGAGGTGGGAGGATTGCTTGAACCCAGGAGGTTTAAGCGGCAGGGAGCTGAGATTGAACCACTGCATTCTAGCCTGGGCAACAAAATGAGACCCTATTTCAAAAAAAAAAAACAAAAGGCTGAGTGGTCATTACTAATGTATAATAACATTGTATCTCTAATGGTCAGTCATTATGTTTTCTGAAGGGATTATTTCCTTGACCAACTTTTGGGTTAGTACATTGATTTTTTAATGAAGGAAATGTATGATATTATGAGAAGTTAGAGTTCCATATAAAACATCATATTTAGAATATTCAGATTTGAGTCTTCAGAAACGATTTAAGTTCCAAGCTTCTCGCTGCAGCTAAGATGGACTCTGATACAGGCTGCTAGTGAAGGTGGTTTTCTATTGTTCCTTCCATCGCATCTCTTGGATTAATTGTCCTTGATCCAGCTGCCCATTAGAATCACCCGGGGAACACTAAAAAAATGCGGATGCCAGGGTCCCACTTCCAGAGATTCCGAGTTAATTGGCCTGGGATGAGGCTTATCATTGGTTTATTATTTAAAGTTCCCAGGTGACTGTAGCAGATTTGAGAGCCAGAGCTCTCTGTGGAATTATAAATGCAAAGACGTGAAATTCTTTTCTCTTTCCTTTGTCCTTTAGTTTCACAATGTAGTCATTTAAGACAGATTATGATATGAACATAATCTCCTTAGTTAGAAATACTTAAATGATTGCATAATGATTCTGTCTTTTCATTTGAGTGATTTGGAGAGGAATGATATAGTAACTCCTACATCTACTATGAAATGCTGTCATAAATTGCACTTGAAAATTATTGAAACTGTGTTCACCAGCTAATGAATCTTTTTTTTTTTTTTTGCTATAAACCAAGAAGACAAGAATTTCTATTAAAGTAATTAATGAGCATTTTTCACCTTTTCTTGAGAGATGCCTTTTCTGTTTCTAATAAAGCCACCAGTTTCTCAAGAATGCATACCTTAATCTTGCACCACAGTGTCTTATAATGGGCAAAAAGTGAGCTGCTTTTTAATTGTTTTTAAATTTATTATTATCATTATTATTATTTTTTGAGATGGGGTCTGGTTCTGTCACCCAGGCTGGAGTACAGTGTCGTGATCATGGCTCACTGCCACTTCCACCTCCTGGGCTCAAGGGATCCTCCCACCTCAGCCTCCCAAGTAGCTGTGACTGCAGGTACATGCTACCACGCCCGGCTAATATTTGTATTTTTTGTAAAGACAGGGTTTTGCCATGGTACCCAGGCTGTTTTCAAACTCCTGAGCTCAACCGATCCTCACGCCTCAGCCTCCCAAAGTGCTGGGATTACAGGCATATTTTATTTTCAATGTATGAATAAAACTATCCCGTTGGTGGTGGTGAGGGTGGAGGAAGGGGTCATTGATAGTCCCTCTCTGCTTCAGAATGGCTTTCATCTGCTTTTGGAGGCTGCCCAATTCACAAATTATTCTTTCCTCCGTTGAACTGTGTTCAATTTAATTTGCCTAAGGTTTTTATTTGAACAAAATGAATAGTTTAAGGAAGGCTTGTGCAAAGGCTTAACAATATAAATGGTTTGAAAGGCTTGTGCAAAGTTTTTTGGGGTTATTCTTTTTTTTTTTTTTTTTTTTGAGACAAAGTTTCACTCTGCTGCCAAGGCTGAGTGCAGCGGTACAATCATAGCTCACTGCAGCCTCAAACTGGGTTCAGCAATCCTCCCGCCCTCAGCCTCCCAAGTAGCTGGGCCTACAGTTTCATGCCACCATGCCCTGCTAATTTTTAAATTTTTTTTTGTAGAGACAAGGTCTTACTATGCTGCCCAGACTGTGTGTAAAGTGCTGCAGTCCATCTTAAAAGGATCCTCCCCTGTTACCAGAATAAATATTGTTTTGGAATTTTCTCTTACTTTTTTTTTGTCTTTATTTTAAAATTTTGGGGGGATCAAGTTCAACTTTCCAAAGATAAACAAATAATGAGAGGCATCTCTGACACCCTGGCCACAGCCATCCAGCTTCCTGTCCCAGAGTCACCAACTCCTCCATGCTGAGATTCCTTGTGGAAATTTTTTAAATGACAATAAAAACATATGAGGTGCATAATCAAATTCATTATCTTTTATTTTCCTTTTCATAAAAATACATAGTGTTAGCATACTAGTTTCTGCCATTTCTAGGATGAATTTGAACTTCACTCTCAGAGACATAATTATCATCAAGCAGGTCAAAACTTGTCAGATACTCTGCATTTCCCTGACTAAGGCTCCAGTAGGCCAGATTATGTCCCAATTACTACCGTATCTTGAATACATGCCCATTTTGTAACATATATCAAGAATACATTGTGTATTTCCTCTCTTAGGTCAATTAAACATCATTTCTCTCTCTTTTATTTATTTGTAAGCAGGTTAGTATATATTTTGTGGATTTTCTTAAAAGTGTATTTTCTTGACATATAGCATTGCTTTATCTTACTTACTATCAAATTTTTAATCATTTTTAATTTACTTGTTATGTAAGACAAACTATTCCATGATAGTATGTTCACTAAATCTTGGTATTTCCCCTTAGATTATTCAGATGTATTCATGTTGCAATGTGTATTCATTTTATTTACAACCTAAATGCTTTGTGTTTGCACTCATATTTGAATTTCTAAATAATATTTTCAGTGTCTTCTAATTATTCTCTCATGTGAATCCCTGACAAGCTCCTTCAGTCTTATTTTTCATTCTGTGCCCTATCTGTTCTCTCCCAAATAAATCATCCTCATGGCTTTATCGAGAAGCTTCTTTTGCTTTCTCTACATGTTCAGTGGTGAACCCCCTCAAACAGGCCAACTAACATCTGGGAAAACACATTTCTTCTTCCTCATTTTTGCAATATACATGTGACTCCAGCCAAGAGCCAGGATATTAAGTCATGGTTCAGGTATCTAAGCCTATTTCATCAACACTAACTGCATTGTCTGTAGTTCCCTTCCCAGAAGTTTCTCTATCTTTCAAATATCCTACTCCAGTGAAAAAGAAACAATGGAAACACAGCCTATATGCCACTAGCTTCCTGCCTAGAAATGCACAGTCCCTAATGATGTTTCCCCAATCTTTTGTGTGTCTTATTTCTGTTCAAGAATGTTCAATTTGCTAATTTTCCAGCTTTGTTAATCAATTCATTAATTTATGCAGCAAATATTTATTTAGTACCCAGGACCAGGGTGGTTAAAAATTAATTTATTAAAATTTACACTAATTTATTACTGTATGACTATCCTGGCTATAATCTAAATTGATAAACACCACATAAAAGTATGTTACAAAATATATTGAAGCAGTGAGGAAGAAGTACATAACTCTTCTGGATGGCACAGAAGTGGAGGCAAATAAGAAGGCTTACAGAAGAGAAAATGTGGGGCCGGGCACTGTGGCTTGTGCCTGTAATCTCAGCTCTTTGGGAGGCTGAGGTGGGCAGATCACTTGAGGCCAGGAGTTCAAGACCAGCCTGGCCAACATGGTGAAATCCCATCTCTACTAAAAATACAAAAATTAGTCAGACATGGTGACACATGCTTGTAATTTCAGCTACTCAGGAGGCTGAGACAGGAGAAACACTCGAACCTGGGAGGTGGAGGTTGCAGTGAGCTGAGATCACACCACTGCACTTTAGCCTGGAGACAGAGTGAGATTCTGTCTCAAAAAAAAATTAAAAAAAAAGAAGAGAAAATGAAGCAGGGGTGGTTAGAAATAAGTAAAAGCCTGCAAGGCAGTCAGGAGGGAAAAGTGCATGCAGACAAACAGGATTTTGCGCAAAAGCATGGAAGTGTGAACACATATGTAAAGTCTAGACTAAGCCAGGCATGGTGGCTCATGTCTGTAATCCCCGTGCTTTGGAGGCCAAGGTGGGAGGATCACTTGAGCCCAGGAGTTCAAGGCTGTAGTGAGCTAGGATTGCGCCACAGCACTCCAGCTTGGGTGACAGAAGAAGACCCTGCCTGTAAAAAGTAAAAGAAAATAAAGTCTAAACTAAGGCAACATTAGTACCAATCAAGGGGTGAAAAAGAGTTGCAAGACAGTTTAGAGTTCGAATTTTAGGATTGGTTGGGCATGGTGGCTCACACCTATAATCCTAACACTTTTAGAGGCCGAGGCAGGTGGATCACTTGAGGTTGGGAGTTCGAGAACAGACTGGCCAACATGGTGAATCCTTGTCTCTACCAAAAATATAAAAATTAGCCAGGCATGGGTCCGTGTGCCTGTAAGCCCAGCTACTCAGAAGGCTGAGGCAGGAGAATTGCTTGAACCTGGGAGGCAGAGGTAGCAGTGAGCAGAGATTGCACCACTGCACTGTAGCCTGTGGGACAGAGTGAGACCCTGTCTTATATATATATATAATATATTATATATATAATATATATTATATATTATATATATAATATATAATATATATTATATATTATATATATTATATATTATATATTATATATATTATATATATAATACACATATTATATATTATATATATATAATATATATATTATATAATATATATATATTATTTGTTGACCATTAGGATATAGAAATGAGAGAATGGTAAGATTTAAGCATAACTCTGAGTTTGGGGTTATGAGTAGAATGACGGATGGTAAAGCCTGAGATAAAGAACTCAGGAGCTGCAACAGGCTTGGGTGTTGCATTGATGATAATAAAATCAATTTTGCATATATAAATGTTGAAGTAGCTGTAGGCTATTTGAGCAGAGGTGCCCTCTGAGAAGTATGGGTCTGAGCCCAAGGGAGAGGGCCAAATAAAACATAAGTTTGGACAGTTGTTAAGGTCATGGGAGTGAAATTTTCTGTGGATCGAGAGATTCTTGAGAGGTAAGTAAGTGAAACATCTTAAACGTTCTTCCAAATAAGAGGTAGAACTGCAAACAATTTTTTTAATCCATCGATCTGTCTTAATGGGCTAGTAATGGGAAAATGTCTAGTAATAGAAATAGGAAACATTAGTAATAGAAATGGAATAACTTTAAAACCTAACAGAAAATGGTAATACAAAAAAATATATATTACAATGTGATCTAAGGTTGCCCCTTGGGTCAAGAGCACCAGTTCCAGCACACTTGGTGCTCATGACCCCAGGTCTGAATCCTTCTTTTCAACCTTTTTTGGCCATATCCCACCAACCAAATCCTCCCTGGAAATTAGAAGAAGGCTAAAATCAATGTGACACTTCAGACACCTCCAGTTGAATTGCCCAAATCATTGGACCTATTCACTAATTTAACACATGGTCTGCAAATTTCAGCTACTGCCATGGTGGTGAACTAGCAACTGGTGACTGTGGATGGATATTTACATTAGAGATTTATAAATGCTGAAGGAATAATGGCCACAGTGAGACATATGATTCCTTATTACTACTAAGAAACTATTCAACTTACCTTACAAGTTGATTGCAAAAGTGATTGATTATTCAACAACTGGAGTTTCTCATTAAGTCCAATGTAAACTAAGAGGTTTAATATGTCCTCATTCTGTCACTCTATAAGTTGGAAGTAGTATCACTCTATTTTAAAATTTTGTAATACAACTATAAAGTAGCCTAATTCAAGAAAATTTTTAAAAAAAATTTTATAGAGTGTTTAGAAATTCCAACATGAAACCAAAACCTATGTATGCGAGAAGGAATTCAGGCAAAGTGGAATTGTAAAATGTTGTGTTGAAAGTAAATAGGTCTCTGTTTCATGAGGAAGCACCCTCAGGGGAGGAACTGCTCTGAATGAAGTTTTCTTTGGTTCAATTTGGGCTCTCCAGGAAAATTGTCAGGGGTGTGAGAGAAAGCTAAGTTTTCAGACTTCTTCCACTTCTCTGTCATTTTCAAGAGCAAATTAAACCTGTTGAATAGTTTGGTTATACCATTTCTACCATCACACTTATTTATAGAATGGAAAGACAAGACATTCTAATACAAACTATCTGAAGGCAGTGAGCTTGTTTAATTTAAAATTATAGGTCGGGCATGGTGGCTCACACCTGTAATCCCAGTACTGTGGGAGATCAAGTTGGGTGGATCACCGGAGGTCAGGAGTTCAAGACCAGCCTGACCAACATGGAGAAACCCCATGTCTACTAAAAAACACAAAATTAGCCAAGTGTATTGGTGCATGCCTGTAATCCCAGCTACTTGGGAGGCTGAGGCAGGAGAATCACTTGAACTTGGGAGGAAGTGGTCGCCGTAGCCGAAATTGCAACATTGCACTCCAGCCTGGGCAACAACAGTGAAACTTCATCTCAAAAAACAAAAAAAAACACACCAGGACCTGGGTCAGCACCTGACCATTGTAGCTGGTCAATATTTGCTAAATAAAATGAATGCATTTTGTTACCCCTATGCCCAACTCCACTTCACTGTCTAGACTTTAACTGTCACAAGAAGAAGCACTTTCATGACTCCCTTGCAAGACTGCACTGGAATCCCAGGGCAACTGACTGGAAGACTTTAAATCAATGTTGCAACACTTATTGTTAGATGAGCAATTATTATTCTAGTCTAACCGTCAAGCGGCTACTGTGATACCCTTAGAAGCTTTGGAATTTTGAGGAAAAAAACATAAATATGCAGATCTAACAAATGTATATGTTGTAAAAATCTTCATTTGAAACACCAGTGGCAATTACAGTAAAAGAGCCATAACTGGCAAGTTCTGCTTAATATACTTGCAAGATATATATTTTTTAAAACAGCTGATCAATTCCCGGCAAGAGAGAGAGCTGACCTAGTTTCTGTTCCCTCGTAGGACTTCAGTCAATTGCTAGCATCTTTATTCCATTTCTGTTTACAATCCAGACAGCATTGATGCTTATATTACAAACCAAACTCCCCTCCTTACTTTCTTTATGTTACTCTCTTTATCTCCTCTAGAGATCATTTATTTATCACCTAACATATGTTAGGTCTTGGAACATATTCACAAAGGTGAATAATATTAAGATTCTCTCTTCAGATAACTTACAAACCAATGGAGCAAACCAGCAATTATAATAATTGCAATATGTGCTGTGGTTATATATAGCAAAGGCAGGTAACCCTGACTTCTCAAAAGAGATCACACCTGGACTGAGTCTCAGCTGACAGGCAGAAGCAAACCAAGAAAGTAGCATGTGCAAAAGCATGAGATCAAGGAAAACCATAGCACATTCAGGAAACTGTACATGGTTCTTTACAGACAGAGGTAGACATTGCGAAATGAGCAGACTAGATAAGGTGGGCAGGACCACCTTATCTATAACCCAAAGCATAATATCTAATTTTCTTATCTTCCAATATGTGTGTGTGTGTATCTCCAAACCATGTCATGCTCTCTAGTGAGAGCATGACAGCTCTGTGCCATCGTTAGGAGTTTGACATTAACTTGGAACATCTGCATTTCTATAAAAGAAAAAGTTGTCTGGTAACGCAATTGAAACATATCAAAGGCAAGCAAGCAAGCAGGCAGAAAGGTTAGAGGAAGATGTAGTACTTTAGGAAAAAAAACAATACCTAAACCATGGTATTGGCAGAAGAGAAGTTTGGTTAAAGCATCTAATCCAGTTAGGAGGAGATTACCTCAATCCTCCAGGAAAAAAATGATGTTGTGTACCAAGGAGATGGATTTAAGAGAATTAATCTCTCTTCATTTCTATTCAACATGCCAATTGTTCTGAATTTTTCCTTAGAACATAAGATATGTGAATAAACCTGTTAGCTTTCTGGTTCCACGGACTGGGAAAATATTGTCTAATGTTACTTTCATTTGTGGTTATCTTAAATTAAGATCTCTATGTTATGTGCATTTTAAAACATATCTTTTATCAGCTGCTACCTGGAAGTACATGCTTTAAAATATCATAATGATCAGTCTGATCCCTGGTGAGTCAACTTCTTAAATGGACTAGAAGTTGGTAGAGGAAAGACTTTGAAGAACGATCCTGTTAAAATGTAAGTTCAATCATCTCACTCTTCCTCAAAATCCTTCTGTTCTTCCTATCATGCTCCAAATAAAAGTCAGTCTTTACAACGACCCACAAGGTCAAGAGCAGACTCCCAACTGTCCCACCTCAATTCTTCAATTCCTTCTACTCTTTCCCTGTCGCTCATTTTGGGGCAGCCACACTGGTCTCCTTCTGAACCTCAAAGACCCCAGGGAAGCTCGCTTGGACTTTGAGCAGTTGCTCTTCTTGTTTTCCCCAGTTATTTTCCTGGCTTTCTCTCTCACCTCCCTCAGTTCAGGTCTTTTCCTTCCCTTATCACTTTACTAAAAAATAAAATACTGCTCCCACTCTCAGTACTGCCTTCCTGACATATTTTTCTACCACACCACCACTATCTAACGAACTTTCTATTTTGCTTCTCTTGTTTATTTTCTATCCACAACTAGAAGGTAAGTCCCACACAGGCAGAAAATTTTGATGTTTTGCTGTATCTCTAGTACCTAGAACAGTATGAGGCACATGGTAGAAACTCAGTGACTATTTGCCCAACGAATAAATTGCTATTTCAGTGTGACTATCAGTCATGCAAACATGGTGTTCCAAGACCTCACTGATTGACCAGCAAAATCATTACCATGGAAAGAACCCTGCAGTTAGTTATTGCTTTTTCCACCAGGAAGCCTCTAGCAAAGTCAGATATAGTCTGAACTGTTTCCATCAACACAGACTTTTGTATAAAGCACGATAATTAGGGCATGGTTTCTAAGAATAATTAATTTATAGCCAATCTTCACCTGATCCTTAATGACTTTCAAGCGGCTGTATTAAATTCTTTAGCATAACAGAGAATCTGTGCTTATTCAAAACTTCAACTTTCAATCATATCTGGTATCAACAAAATGCTCTTTGTTCATTACCATAGAAAAAGATTTTTGCTGAGTGATTCCATTGCCTTCAGCTTTATATGGTTAAACATCTTCAAGGCTTCACTTGAAGGTGACCATGTCAGCCAAAGCAATCACCACAATTAACAAAACCAAATTACTGAGTAATGTTTCTAAACACAGTTTTCATGGTCTTAAATTTTGGAACGTTTATATTGCTACTTGATTTTGTTACACATAAATGATTGCTCATTGTTTTCAGAAATCAATTATTACAGACATAGATTTAGTTTAAAAGAACAAGTTTACCTTCACCTTCCTCACCAATTCCACCCTCTTCCCCACAGTAACAAAAGTTAGCAGTTTGGCATGTATTTTTTATATCTCTTTCTATCCATTTACACAAAAATGCACATGTACAGTTTTAGTATTGGAAGATTAAAAATGTACATGTATATTTGGTAAAGTACTCTCTTTACCTAACAATGTGCATTGAACATTTTCCACATCAGTATATACTGAGTTCAGTGATCATATGTTCAGGTTTATCCTCTTTTTCTGGATTAATTGTGCCATCTTTCACTATTAAAAGTAACTTCATTTGAACAATAAATTCTATGGTCCCCTAATAGAAAGTTATTTGATTAATGAATTAATAGCAGTCTCTAAAACCATAATTTGTGTAACCATTGCCTTGTAAATGAATATTCAGATATAGCCTTTTTTGGTTTCATGATTAAGACTGGAAGGAACATTGATATGCATATATATTTGTGCATGTGTATGAACATAATTATGGGATAAATTCTGTAAGTCCAATTGTGAGGTTAAAGGGTGTATACATTTAAATTTTTAATATACTGTCAAGTTGTTCTCTAAAAAGCCATATTGGGTTTTTCGTTTTTGCTTTTGTTTTTTGAGACGAAATCTCATTCTTGTTTCCCAGGCTGGAGTGCAGTGGTACAATCTCGGCTCACTGCAGCCTCTGTCTCCTGGATTGAAGCAATTCTCCTGCCTCAGCCTCCTGAGTAGCTGGGATTATAGGGGCTCACCACCACTCCCGGCTCACTTTCGTATTTTTATTTTTTTAGTAGAGACAGGGTTTCACCATGTTGTCCGGCTGGTCTCAAACTCCCAACCTCAGGTCATCTGCCCATCTCAGCCTCTCAAAGTGCTTGGATTACAGGTGTGAGCCACTGTGCTTGGCCCATATTGTTTTATACTTCCATCAATAGTACCTATGATCCCATAACCTCACAAATAACTTGGACACTGTACTATTTTTTTTTTTTGCTAATTCAATGGGAAACATATTATTTTATTTTTGCTTAAATTTTTATTTCACTGATTACAATTGAGATTGAGCATTTTTTCATGCAATAGTATATTTTGCCTATTTTACAATGAGGTTGTTTTTAGGTATTATTTGTGTTTAATGTAATATGTGTACATTATATTTTCTCACAATATCTCACTCTATTTTCCCAATAATATGGAAAACAAATGTACCAATTGCACAGCTGCTACACCCACCAATTTTTATATTCTCAAAAAAATGTTTAAAATACATATAACCCAAAGCATAATGTCTAATTTTCTTATCTTCCAATATGTGTGTGTGTATCTCCAAACCATATACAAGTATTATGATCGATGGACAGATATGGTCTGCCATTGAATATGTTGTGAGTCATTTTATTTCTATATAATATTTCCTCCAATTTTTTTCAAAAATCAATATTTAATTATAATTTTGAGTATGACAAACAAATATGGATGCCTGTGAATCACTCTAGCTTTTGTGCATGAAAGCTCATTTCTTTAGAGAAAGCAAAGCTTAATCAGATTGTTTTGTATTTTTCCCACTTTGACTACATTTCCTAATTTTGTCAGGGTTGAGTTAACCTTTACCTAGAAGTCACAATGGATTGCATGTATGTCATCCTAGCATGGAACTGACACCTGCAGTGTTAGTCATCTCATTTTTCCAATAATTCATGAAGAAATTGAGATAACAAGCTTTTTCAACTGGAGAATATGTTTAATGATTTCCAGAGGGACAGAGCATGAACTATAAAGATTTTTTTTCAATATTCTGTAGGCAGAGACCAAACACTCTCTCATATGGATACATGCTCATGCCAGTTGCCACTGTTGGTTGTCAAATAAATTTTCTTTTTTGTTTGTATGAATAAGCTATCTAATGAGATATTGTCTTTTCTCTGAATAAACCACACTGTCTAATAATTAATTAAAATTAGAAATAAAAATAGGCATTAGCAGCAGGAACTCTGGTTAAGAAGATAGTCTTTATCTTTTCGATGTTAATAGGCATTTTGTATTCTCAAAATCCTATTGCAACTAATAACAGGCATTATTTCAATATTTTCATTTCCATATTTTCAGTATGACCTGATTTATGTCTAACAAGGCCTCTTCATTTCAACACACCACCCCTTTTAACCGGTAACACAAAGGCTAAAACTGGGCTTTTCAAATGATAACCATGGAAAAATAACTGGAAATAATTGATCTCTCCCTAGTTAGGGTCTGCTTAATAAACTGTGGGAGATTAGCTCAATTGAACTTGCAGGGCTATCTAATTTATCTTTGCATGTGTACAGATAAATCCTCAAACAAAACTTTAAAGGTATTAGATGAATATTCTTTTTACCCACACCCAGTCCACACTCCTATCCACTTTGCATGAAGATGACCTGCACTAATTTACGACATTCTTCAGACTGTCAAGACTCTCCACAGGAATTCACTAATGACAGTGTATGACTAAGGAATAAAACTTGGTTTTTCAGCCATTTGACTCTGTGCCATTGTGACAATTCCCTCTGCTCAGATTCCAGTTGTAATTATTACATTAGATGAGATTGGAAAAGCAATATCTTGCTGTCTCATTCCTCTGTGTATTTCAAAGCATTGTCATCATAGCAGGAGCTGTGAATGGTAATCATGGTTCATCTTTAAAGGATTGGAGTAAAAATGCTTAAAAAGCAAAAGACCGTTTTTTTAATCCCTTAGAGTAATAAAGCATTCATCACATCCAACCCCACCCAACCCCAGTCCGATAGAACTCAACTTGTTTTTGCCAGATTTTATCATTATTTCTAGAATGTGGTTCCTGGAAAAAAAAAATCATTCACAGACTTTTAGCCTAGATATTGATTTGAGAGTTTTTAATCGTCTGTAATTAAGATAAAAATTTGGCATCCTTGATTGGTTTTCTCCATCACCATTTATTAATAGCTGAATGTTGGATTTGGTTCCAGTAAATCGAATGGTTTTTTTTTTTTTTTCTATATGCCATCTGCTGATGCTGAGAAAGAGAATGTTCTAATTCTGCCCTTTATTTATGACAATATATAAGCCTATCAATCACTTAGGGAAATCCGCTCACCACTGCCCACCATGAACTGTTGCAAGCTTTAGAACTGGAGAAAATAGATTAAACTAAATTTCAATTCTGCTGCTTATTAATTATGTGACCTAGGCAACTTGCCTCCACTCTCCAAGTCTCATAAAAATGGAGATAATGACACATAGCTCATAAATTACTATGAGAATAAAATGTTAAATGTTCGGCAGAGTGCCTGGCACTTTTTTAGCTTTCAAAACAATGATGTTATTATTGTTATGTCATTTCTTTGGTGGATTATTTTATATTAATGAAGGTAATATTATCTCTCTCAAAACCATGGTAGAAATTTAACCCTCAAACCAGTCTGCACCTATAAATTAGGAGAAAACTTAAAGTCCAGTTGGCTAGGGCATCTTTTGTAATGAGTACTTTTATGCACATTACCAGCAAAAGCACATGTGGGTGTGCCCCTTCTGAAGAGCAGTTTGGCAAAATACGTCAAAAGTCTTAAATATGCCGAGTGTGGTGGCTCATGCCTGTAATCCCAGCACTTTGGGATGCCGAGGCAGGCAGATCACCTGAGGTCTGGAGTTTGAGACCAGCCTGACCAACATAGAGAAACCCCATCTCTACTAAAAATACAGAAAATTAGCCGGCTGTGGTGGTGCATCCCTATAATCGCAGCTACTCAGAAGGCTGAGGCAGGAGAATTGCTTGAATCTGGGAGGTGGAGGTTTCAGTGAGCCGAGATTGCACCACTGCATTCCACCCTGGGCAACCCAAGAGAAACTCCATCTCAAAAAAAAAAAAAAAAAAATTCTTGAATATGTTCACATGCTTCAGGTCAGTATTTTTTTTTCCTAATAATGTATTCTAAGGTTTTAATTATAAAGATGTTCATTGAATAATTACATATAATAATATCAAAAAACAGAATCAACTTGTAAATTCATTCATTATGAATTATGCCTTACAAATAGGCACAATAGGCCAGGCACAGTGGCCTACACCTGTAATCCCAGCACTTTGGGAGGCCAAGGACAGAGGATGGCTTGAGCCCAGGAGTTCAAGACCAGCTCGGGCAACATAGTGAAACCCCATCTCTATAAAAAAAATACAAAAATTAGCCAGGCATGCTGGCACACACCTGTAGTCCCAGCTGCTCGGGAGGCTGAGGCAGAAGGATGGCTTCAACCTGGGAAGTCAAGGCTTCAGTGAGCTAAGATCACACCACTGCACTCCAGCCTGGGTGACAGAGTGAGTCACTGTCTCAAAAATAAATAAATAAATAAATAAAGGCACAATAGAAGTACAATGAAGGCCACACATGGTGACTCACACCTGTAATCCCAGCAATTTGAGAAGCTGACTGGGGAGGATTGTTTGAGCCCAGGAGTTCGAGACAAGCCTGGGTAACACAATGAGATCTCATCTCTACAAAACGTAAAAATTAGCTGAGTGTGTGGTGGTGCATGCCTGTAGTCCCACCTACTTGGGAGGTGGGAGGCTCACTTGAGCCCAAGAGGTGGAGATTGCAGTGAGCTGAAATCACTGCACTCCAGCTCAGACAACAGAGTAAGACTGTCTCAAAAACAAAAATGTACAATGAAAACTCTAGATATTATATAAAAATAAACATAAGAAGGCTTTCAAAGGTAGAAAGGAGAAGGCAGGCTGGCTTGGGGTCTGAGGAAAGACATGGCTGTGAGTTTCCTGGTTTTCTTTTTGCTGGAGAGGCAGTAATTTCTAAGTGCCAGTGGGATAGACAAAAAAAAAAAAAAAAAAAAAAAAAGAGCCCCAAGAAGAGCCAGTTCTCTCTAACCAAAGAACTAAGAAAAGGGTAGCCTAGAAAGACAGGAAATGTTGATATAATAGCCTTTCCTACCCCTAGCCAAGCTCCACAGAAAAATGTGCAGCCCCACCGCCAACCCTGTCAGCAAAGTCTGAGTGTGTGGATCAGTGGGAATTACAGATCTTGCCCAGCTGAAACAAGGCACAGTGCTCTAGACCAGCAGAGGCAAGACTTGCATCGCTGCCTGACAGTGACAATCCACCCTTCTCACAGTGTCAGGAGAGATCACAGGGGAGTCTGGACTTTCATTCCCACTTGAAGGTAATGAGGTGCCCCTTCACCTCCCCATTGCTGTGGTGTCAGGGGAAGCTGAGTGAACTTCTACTTCCACTTAATGGTAACAAGGCAGTTCCTCACCACAGTAGTGTTGGTGGAGACCAAGTGGAGAGCAATAATGCCTGAGAGGCACACCCTCTCCCTCTGGCCAGGGTGATGTCATGGTAGCCTGTAGGAAGCCTAATTCCTCTTTCAATTTATCAGTTACAAAAGCCCTACCTTCAGGGTGACAACAGAGAGTGAAGGGGAATCCAGACTTGCATGACCACCTATCATTAAGGAAGCAGCTTCCCAACACTTCCCCTGCCAGAACAATGTCAGATAAAAATCTCCTAAACCAGAAGATTTAAGTAAGATCCAGAGTCTTGTGCATAATACTCTAAACATCTACAATACAAGTAAGCTACTTGCCATACCAAGAAGCAGGAAGGTGTCAACTTGAGTGAGAAAAAACCATGAACAGATGCAATACTGAGATAAGATGGATGTCGTAGTTATCTGTTAAGGATTTTATAGCAGCCATCATAAAAATGCTTCAGCAAGTATGATCATGCTTGAAACAAATGAAGAAGCAGAAAGTCTCAACAAAAAAAAGGATGTTCTAAAAAAGAACCTAGGAAATTTTAGAACTGAAAAATGCTGTAACCAAAAGAGAAAACAGAAGAAAAATTTAATAAATAAATTCAACAGAAGAATGAAAAGAATCAGTAAACTTGAAAATAGAACAATAGTAATAGCCCAATCTAAACAATAGAAAATACACTTTAAAAAAATGAACAGAGCCTTAGGAAACTATGGAGCTATAACAAAAAAATTAAATTTATGTCACTAGAGTCCCAGAAAAAGAGGAGAAAGAGATCAGGGCTTAATTTTCTTTTTTCCCCCAAGACAGAGTCTCACCCTGTCACCCAGGTTGGAGTGCAGTGGCACAATCTCTGCTCACTGAAATCTCTGCCTCCCCGGTCTCAAGCAATCATTCTTCCTCAGCCTCGCAAATAGCTGAGACCACAGGTATGCACCACCACATCTGGCTATTTTTTTTTTAATTTTTTGTAGAAATGGGTCTTCTCATGTTGCACAGGGTTGTCTCAAACTCCTGGGCTCAAGTGATCCACCCACCTTGGCCTCCCAACATGCTGGGATTATAAGCACAAGTCCTTGCAACCAGCCTTAAAATTTCTAAAGATGAAAATACATGCATATTTAAGAAGCAGAGCAGATTACAAACAGAAACTCAGACAAATCTACATCCAGACATATCATCATCAAACTTCTGAAAACTAAAGATGAAGAAAAAGATCTTAAGAGCAGCAAGAGACAAATGACACCTTACCTTTGGGAAAAAACTATTCAAATGACAGGGAATTTCTAATCCAAAACTATAAAGGCTGGAAGGACTTGGCACAATATTTTTCAAGTGCTAAATATAAAAAACAGTCAACCCAGAATTCTATATACAGCAAAAAGACCCTTAGAACTGAAGAGAAAAATCAGGACATTATCGGATCAAGGAAAACAGGGAGAATTTGTTAGCTACAGACTTACCCTAAAAGAATGGCTAAAGATATTTCCAAAACAAACAATAAATAATAAAAGAAGGAATTTCAACAGGAAAAAGGGAAAACAACAGAAAGAGTAAAAAGATGGGTAAACACCGTAGATTTTTTTTTTCATTTCTCTAACTTGTGTTTGTTGAAAAAAAAAATGGTAATTTTTTATTTCTAAAAAAAATATGTAAAATGTATGTATGTAAAAGAATAGGCAAAACTCATCCTATGAAGCCAGTATTACTCTATACCAAAACTCAGCCAAAATATTAAAAGAAAACTAGAAATCAATATCTCTGATGAATATAGAAACAAAACCATTAACAAAATACCAGCAAACCAAATCTACAAAAAGGATTATACACCACCACATGCTAGGAATTCAAGAGTGGTGGTCTAACATAAGAAAAACTATTGTGGTAATATACCATAATAGACTAAAGGAATAAAACACATTATCATCTCATATGGATACATAAAAAGCGTTAGACAAAACTTCACATTGTTTTATGCTAAAAACACTCAACAAACTAGGAATAGAAGGGAGCTTCCTCAAATTGATCTAAGAAAATCCCACAGGCAATATGTTACTGAATGACGAAAGACAATGCTTTTCACCTAAGATCAGGAACAAGACAAGCATGTCCACTGTCACTCATTCTATTCAATATTGTACTGAATATTCTAGAGAGAGAACTTAGTCAAAAAAAGTTGTTAGTTAAAGGAATACAAATTTAAGAGAAAGAAAGAAAACTATCTACAGATATAAAAATGCAATGTAATTCTTATTAAAATCTGAGCTGGATTTTTTTTTTTTTTTTTTTTTTTTTTTTTTTGCAGAAATTAACAAACCGATCCTTAAATTCATGTGGAGGCCAGATGTATTGGCTCACACCTGTACTTCTAGCATTATGGGAGGCCAAGGGGTGTGTATCACTTGAGGCCAGGAGTTTGAGACTAGCCTGGCCAACATGGCAAAACCCATCTCTACTCTGAAAAATACAAACATTATCTGGGCATGGTGGCACATGCCTGTAGTCTCAGCTACTCAGGAGGCTGAGGTGGGAGGATCGCTTGAACCTGGTAGGTGGAAGTTGCAATAAGCCGAGATCATGCCACTGCACTCCAGCCTGGGCCACAAGCAAGACCCTGTCTCAGAGAGATATATATATGGAAATGTAAGGACCCAAAACTGCTAAAACAATCTTGCAAAAAAGACAAAGTTGGAGGACTCCAACTTTCTAATGTTGAAACTGTACATTAATCAAGACTGTGTAGTACTAACATAAAGATAGACATCTAGATTAATGGAAGAGTCAGAGTCCAGAATAAATGTATAGTCAACCGCTTTTTGGCGAGGTAACTAAGGCAATTAATGGGAAAAGAGCAGTCCTTTCAAAAAATAGTGCTAAACAGTCAGATACCTACTTACAAAAGAAGGAAGTTGGACCCCTTCCTTACACCAGACTCGAAAATTAACCCTAAATGGATCATGAACCTAAATGTAAGAGCTACAACTATAAAACTCTCTGAGAAAACATAGGAATAAATATTCATAACTTTTGGTTGGGCAAAGACTTTTTACACATTACACCAAAAACACATGTGATAAAATAAATAAATAGAAATTCATCAAAATTAAAAACTTCTGTGCTACAATCCACATATACCATACAAGAAAGTGAAAAGACAATCCACAGAATTGGTGAAAATATTAGCAAATTGTATATCTGATAAAGGACTTGGCTCCAGAATACACACACACACAGACACACACTCATGTGTATGATATATATGTGTATATGTATATACATATCTCTTATAACTTAGTTAAAAAAAAAAGATAAATAACCCAGTTTCTTTCTTTCTTTTTTTTGGAGACAGTTTCACTCTTATCATCCAGTCTGGGGTACAATGGCTCAATCTTGGCTATAATGGTTATAATGGTTCTTTCTCTTTACACTTTTGTATTCCATCTAAAGTTACCACAGTGAGTGGGAATAATTTAATCAAAAATAAAAATTTTAAAACAAAAATAACAAGTATAGCACTTTATTATTTTAAAACAAAAGTAGTAACTATAGTACTTTTCTTTTTATTAACTTAGTTAATAGCAAATTAGTCTGTTTCATCTGTCTATATTCATTTACAAGTTTTCTTTTACTTTTCTCTGTCTTTATCTTCTTCTGTCTTTTTAGTTGAGGAGTCCCAAGAGTGATACTCACTTTTGCATTTCTTTCTCATTTTTCACACAGCATCTACTAAGGTAAAAACTGTTATAACTTATTGGACGATTGGCTTTAGTATATTGATTTTGAAGATTTTGGACTCTATATATGCATTTAAGGATAGCATTTCCATCTCTATAAAGTGGAATCTAGAACCAGATCCGGCAATAGGCCACTTAGAAAATACACTTTGTTCTATTATATTGAATTCCAAGTGTTTTCATTTATACAATTTGTACCAAATGTTAGATTGGAAGCCAAAAAAAAAAGCTTTGGGAACATAGATGATCCGTCAACCAGTTGCTCTATTTTAAAGACATAGTTGAGGTAATGAGCTATCAAATAATCTGAGAGATAGAAAATTAGATTTAAAATAATCATAATGGTAACAATAGCTAACATTATTGGGTATCTGCTGTATGTCAGGCATGGATCCAAGCACTTTATGTTTATTCCTCATTGAATTATCCCAATAATCCTAAGAGATAAGTGCTATTGTTAGCCTCCTTTTGTTGTTGCTGTTGTTGTTGTTGTTAAAGGATCTGGCTCTGTCTCTCTGGCTGGAGTGCAGTGGTGCAATCTCAGCTCATTGCAACCTCCACCTCCTGGGCTCAGGTGATCCTCCCACCTCAGCCTCCCAAGTAGCTAGGACTACTGGCATGTGCCAACATGCTAGACTAATTTTCCTATTTTTTGTAGAGACAGAGTTTTGTGATGTTGCCCAGGCTGGTCTCAAACTCCTGGACTTAAGCAATCCACCCATGTCACTCAGCCTTCCAAACTGCTAAGATTACAGGCATGAACCACCATGCCTAGCCTGTTATCCTCCTTTTATGGATTTTGAAACAGAAGCTTAAAATTTTATGCCCACTTAATTTAAGTTTACAAAACTAATAAATATCAGACAAAGATTCAAATCCAGGTTTGTCTGACTCCAGAGACAGAACTTTAAACCATAAAGCTTAGAGCACTGGGTTTGCGGGGGGGAAAAAAAAAAACAACTAATAATAAACCATAAAACTACACATCTTCAGTTTTCCATAACACATTTTTGAAAATCATACAGTTCAATCAATTCTCTTCCTCCTGGAATAAAGCTGATTAAAGATTTAGAGAAGCTGATGAGTTATAATGAGTTACAAAACAAGGAGTATTTTCTCTCTTTTTTTTTTTTTTGCAAATGAAAAATGAGGTATTTGGGAGAGATGCTTTTTTTAAGCTTCATGACTTTGGTGATTTGGGAATAGAAACAGTAATTCTACCTCTTTCCAATCCCTTAAGTAAACTCAGCCACCTCGCTGAGCCACCCTGTTCCCCCTGAAGTGACCCCGGGATCTGTATTACAGTTTCAGAATTCCTCATGAGTATCCACCATGCTTAGAGCTCTGTTCTCCTGATGCCAACATCCCCACTTTTTTTTTCTTTTTTGGTTCTTAGTAAACTCTTTCTCTTTGTGGAGCATTTTCCTTGGTGACTAAATTTAGACTCTGGCACACAAGAGAATCTGTCCCCTGGCTTTATATGCTACTACTTTGGAAAAATGATGCCTCATTAGCCTCCCAACTCTGCTCACTATGGATCCCACCTTCACCAAACTGCTACCCCTCCACCCCCACTCTCACATGCACACAGCAGGGAGAAAGATCTGACAAGAGGGAAAATACCATGCCCATGGAAGCAGATAATATGCTTCCCTCTGGCAATGCCTGGCCATGTCACATTTCTAGAAACTTAGCCACTCATCAGCATAAATCTTAGAAAGAAGGACCTAAAAGAATTGTCAATCTGGTAGGGCTAGGTGGCTCACGACTATAATCCCAGCACATTGCGAGGCCGAGGCAGGTGGATCACCAGGTCAGGAGTTCAAGACCAGCCTGACCAAGATGGTAAACCTCATCTCTATTAAAAATACAAAAATTAGCTGGGTGTGGTAGCAGGTGCCTATAATCCCATTCACTTGGGAGGCTGAGGCAGGAGAATCGATTGAGCCCAGGCAGCAGAAGTTGCAGTGAGCCAAGATCACGCCACTGCATTCCAGCCTGGGTGACAGAGTGAGACTCCATCTAAAGAAAATTAAAACCACTGGGGTGGAAGTCCAGGGATATACCAGAACACGAAGTTGTCTTCAAAAATCCAGTCATAGCCCGGTGCAGTAGCTCACACCTATAATCTCAACACTCTGGGAGGCCAAGGCGAGTGGATGATCACAAGGTCAGGAGATTGAGACCATCTTAGCTAACACGGTGAAAACCCATCTGTACTAAAAATACAAAAAATTAGCTGGGCATGGTGGCTTGAGCCTGTAGTCCCAGCTACTCAGAGGGCTGAGGCAGAAGAATCGCTTGAACCCAAGAGGCGGAGGTTGCAGTGAGACAAGATGGCACCATTGCACTCCAGCCTGGGTGACAAGAGTGAAACTCCACCCCCCAAAACAACAACAACAACAACAAAAAGCCAGTCACACTCTGCATATTTATCTGAGAAAAAAAAAACCTCAGGGAAGAAATTCTTAAACTTCTCTGCATCACCCATTTCAAGGTCTGATCATGTGTTTTTCAGGAGGAGTACTCAAAAGTAAGGCAGTTTCAAATGAAGACACCAGGGGGAAAAATGTGAAGTGATTATAAGCAGTGGAAATAAAATTTAGGATTTGTTGGCAGTGTTTATTGAAGAAGAAGGAAGAGAAGGAGTAGGAAGAAAGAGAAGGAAGGAATGAGGGAAGGAAAAGAGGTAGGAAAGAATTGATAAGTCTGGTGGGGAAGAAATGAATGCTTTGTCAAAAATATTTCAGATGCTGAAATTCTATTATTGTTTCTAGCTAACTGAATGTTCTCCCATTCCCTTTTTGATGGATTATTTTCTTCTCATTCTTCAAATCTCACTTCATCCTTCAGACTTCATTGATTAGAGCTTCCCTTCGCTGACATCCCTTCAGTGATATTTATAGTCCATTTATACATAGCCTTTGATTTTTGTTTAAATTTCAGCAATTGCTCACTGCTCACCCTGACTGGCTTCTTCCAGCACAGCTTCTAACACCCCTCACCCTGCTCACAAACACTCATCAAGTCCAAACCAGCCTGGCAGGTAAGGCCTTCCATAATTTGGCTTCAACCCATGCTTCCAAACAACCTTATTTTCAGCTCTTCACTTCTTATTAATAACCATATGGCAGTGACCTTAACGTTTTGATGGCAAACAGCAATGCTCCCACATTCAGGTCACAAACACATGTCTTGCTATTAGGAGATTTGTAGAAAAATGCACAATTTAATGGAGGTGAAATTAAGTTCAGCAATAAACTTAGAGTCATATTGAAGATGCACTTGCACTGACTCAGACACTCTCTGCAGAGAATCTGAAGAAAGAAATAGGAAGAGCGTCAAGGCATAAAGCACTCAAGAGTTGACTTCGGAGGCTGTCACTAAATAATAGGCAATGTTGTTCACTAAGCCTTGTACCAAAACTGATGGGGTCAAGGGTCATCCAAATACAACTTTATTCTTTAACAATCCTCCTTTAATCTTGTCCACCTGAGGCTAGACTAATGTACCTTCTTCTTAAAGAAACAGATTTGGGGCCAGGTGCAGTGGCTCACACCTGTAATCCCAGCACTTTGGGTGGCCAAGGCAGGTGGATCACAAGGTCAGGAGTTCGAGACCAGTTGGGCCAAGATGGTGAAATCCCATCTACTAAAAATACAAAAATCCCCGCTATTCGGGAGGCTGAGGCAGGAGAATTGCTTCAACCCAGGAGGTGGAGGTTGCAGTGAGCTGAGACTGTGCTGTTGCATTCCAGCCTGGGCAACAGAGACCCACCTATTTCAAAACAAACAAACAAACAAAAAAAACAAGAAAGAAAGAAAGAAAAGAAAGAAAGAAAGGAAAGAAGAAAGAAAGAAGGAAAGAAGAAAGAGATTTGGATAGACAGGGAAACAGGGAATAGGATGTTTTGATTCTGCTGAACTCAGTTGCTCTGTTATAAAATCAGCCTGCAATAGGCTTTCAAAAGGATTTCCAAGTAGGCTTTCAAATAATAGGGGGAGTGAGTGGCCCATCAAGCAACATTTGCCTGAACTGTGAGAGGACTCGATCACCAAAGACATTGCCGGATCTGTTATCTGACTAGTCAGTCAAGGAAATTTACTTTGATGAACATAAATGGACATTTTTCACAATGATCATTATTTACAGATGCAAGTGCTGTGTGAAATACAGTACTTAAACTCAGCTGTAATTTAACACTACCTATTTCCGTAATGAGTGTTCAAAAGGATGAATCAATAGACCCTCCAAGAGAACATGTAATAGCTTTTAAGAATATAGGAGTGCCTTCAATTATTTGAATTAAAATCAAAATTGAGGAATAAAAATTATAGCTTTTCTTTCTCTGTAGGGTTGGCAGTAAATCACCAAAGAATATGCTCAATTTCATTAGTTTGTATAAACAAGACAAGACATTATATCTGTTTTGAAAACTAATAATGCAAGAAAGGAAATATATGTACTTGTTTTTCATTCAAATATAGATAGATATTTGTAACATGAGAAACTGACTATTGGCATGGCTTGTTTGGCACTAAAAGTAACCCAAGAAACCCTTATGCCAACATAACTTGTGAACTCAAAATATCTGAGACAGGTCTAAGTCAATTTAGAAAGTTTGGTTAAGGACACACCCATGACACAGCCTCAGGAGGTCCTGACCACTAGTGCCCAAGGTGGTCAGAGCACAGCTTGCTTTTTAGGGAAGATATATCAACCAATACTTGTAAGATTACATTGGTTCTATCTGGAAGGGTAGCAGGCAGCGGCTTCTACGTCATAGGTAGATTTAAAATTTTTCTGATGTCGACTAGTTGAAAGACTTATTATCAGTAGAAAGGAATGTCTAGGCTAAGATAAGGGATTGTGGAGACCTTGGTTTTATAATGGTGGTAAAGCCTCCAAGTAGCAAGCTTCTGAGAGAATGGACTGTAAATGTTTTTTTATCAGACTTAAGGTCTGCATTGATATTAATGTTAGAGGAGTATAATGAGACATGTCCAACCCCCACTTCCCATCATGGCCTGAGCCAGTCTCTCAGATTACATTTTTTGAGTGCTCTGGTGGAGGAGGAATTTCATTCAGATGGTTGTGGGAGTTTTTGAATTTTATTTTTGCTTTACAAACTCATTCTAATCCCTAAATATTAGATTATTTTGAGTAAATTATTTGTCACATAGGTTAAAAAATAGTTGTTTAAACTAAACATTTCTGTGTGTAGACACAATCATTTGCATGTGTAGGCACAGTCATTCTCATCATCCCATGATTTTACATTTTTTTCTAAGCAGGCATTTTCTACTCATACACAAGCTACCAAAGAGAGGTATCCCTACAACTCACGTAGATGACAGTAATGTTGACTGAATTTCATCTCTTTTACTCTAGACTCTTCTGACAGAGCCTGTGCAATGATGTGATTTTATTTAATATTTCCCCTTCCTGGGCCCATAAATAACCATGACTTAAAAGCATGGATTCATGTTTTTCCTGGAAATTTTCTAAGCATAATTACAAAGGGTATTGAAGAAAACACACCATTACCATTGCCACAGTTTTAG
Source organism: Cheracebus regulus (assembly GCA_963574635.1). Taxonomy (NCBI): domain Eukaryota; kingdom Metazoa; phylum Chordata; class Mammalia; order Primates; family Pitheciidae; genus Cheracebus; species Cheracebus regulus. The sequence continues at coordinate 38,265 of CAUYQU010003727.1, forward strand.
TGATCATCTCTTAAGACATTAATCAGATTCTGCTTTGTGTCACTATTATTTTCTTTTCTTTAAACACAGGCAGGTTGTGCCTTGTTCATCTTTCTATCTTAAACAGTGCTTAGCTATGCACATTAGAGGTACTCACTAAATATTTGTTGAGTGACCGACCAGATAAATGAATAACTAATGATTGCAGCCATACTTGTATTCAGAAGAAAAGAGTGGAACAAACCCAGTTGTATGCCTTTCCTTGATGAGATAAAAAACTAGATTCTAATGGAGCAGTTTGGATTTCAGGGTAACTAACCAAGGTCCTTCTCAATTAACTATACTCTCAATCACAAATTAAAAAGAGAAAAAATATGAATGCCCCTCTGAAATTTCTTAGAAGTCTTTTTATAATTCTGATGAAGAATAAATGACTTACAGAGTTTGAGGGGTACGTTCTCCAATTCCTTCCCTTCTTTATGGACACACACACACACACACACACACACACATCACATGTTACATCTCAAGAAGTTTTTGGGTACCCCCTGAGTTAAGGCTGGCCTATAAATACTAACACTTCCCTATGGTTTTGTCTTTGACTCACATTTCTTCCTAGTCTTCATGTTCTCATTGAGTGATGCTATTCACTTCCATGGTTTTAACCTTCATCCATATGCTTAGAACTTCTAAATCATTACCCTTAACAACGACATTGTCTTAAGCTTCAAATTTATATATTCAGATGCCTAGCAAATCTCTATTTCTGGACATTCTTTAATTTCCTACATTCAAAACTTTCTTTTATCATTATTATTATTTTGTAAAGACAGGGTCTCTCTATGTTGCCTAGGCTGGTCTCCAACTTCTGGACTCAAGTGATCCTCCTGCCACAGACTCCCAAAATGTGGGGATTACAGGTGTGAGCCACCACACCTGGCCAATTTAACATGTTCAAAACCTCATCTCCCTGCTGTTTCACACCAGTGACCTGAGTGGACCTCTGAATTCCTTGCATAAAAAGACAGTATCTGCTTCATGTTGGTGCCCCTAGCACCTCATTCAATGTCAGCCAATGTGGATGCTCAGGAAATTGTCATTTAATGAACCTGAATTGAAATAAACTAAACTGATGCAGTAGCTCTAAGGCCTTTAATTCTCAGTTGGGAGAAATAAAAAAATTATTTTTACTTTTTTTTTTTTTTTTTTTTTGAGATGGAGTCTTGTTCTTTCACCCAGATTAGAATGCAATGACATGATTTTGGCTCACTGCAACCTCTGCCTCCTGGAGTCAAGTGATTCTCCTGACTCAGCCTCCTGAGTAACTGGAACTACAGGCACACGTCACTATGCCCAGGTAATTTTTGTATTTTTAGTAGAGATGGCGACTCGCCATGTTGACCAGGTTGGTCTCAAACTCCTGACTTCAAGTAATCTGCCCATTTTGGCCTCCCAAAGTGCTAGGATTACAGGTATAAGACACTGTGCTTGGCCTTTATTATTTTTACTGGGAAGATTTCTTCCTCACTTCCTTTTTAAACACTATTTTTCCATTTAAAATATTATTCATTAAGACTCAAAACCTTCCAAAGGAGGTTGAGAAATATCAAACTCTAGAGGTTTGATATTTTCCAAATGTAGTTATATTCTTCAAACTGTATTGGGTTTGCCAAATGATTCCTGATATCAGTAACTGAAAGCAGTCCAATTATTTAATACTATGCACTTAAGAAATATACTAAATAGGTTGAGCGTGGTGGCTCAACTCTGTAATCCTAACACTTTGGAGGCCAAGAAGAATGGATCACCTGAGGTCAGAAGTTCGACACCAGACTGACCAACATGGTGAAACCCTGTCTCTATTAAAAATACAAAAATTAGCTGGCCATGGTGGCAGGCACCTGTAATCCCAGCTACTTGGGAGGCTGAGACAAGAGAATCACTTGAACCCAGGAGGAGGAGGTTGCAATGAGCCAATATTGTGCCACTGCACTCCAGCCTGGGCAACAGAGCAAAATCCCATCTCAGAAAAAAAAAAAATTATATATATATATGTACATATGAACATGTTCTACCTTTAGTTTTTTTTTTTTTTTTTTTTTTTTGGAAACAAAGTCTTGCGGTGTTACCCAGGCTGGAGTGTAGTGCAATCTCAGCTCACTGTAACCTCTGCCTCCTGGATTAAAGCAATTCTCCTGCCTCAGCCTCCCGAGTAGTTGGGATTACAAGTGCAAGCCATCACCTCTGACTAATTTAATACAGATGGATTTTCACCATGTTGACTAGGCTAGTCAAGAACTCCCGACCTCACGTGATCCACCCACCTTGGCCTCCCAAAGTGCTGGGATTACAGGCATGAGCCATCGCACCTGGCCTCTACCTTTACTTCAAGCTACATTAGAAAACCAAAAATCTTCCCCCTCCCTAGTTCAAATACAGAGCAGAGCCTTATATTAAATACAGATCCATATTGAACTAAGACAACCAGTTCACAAAAACAAGTTCATTCTTTTCTGAATGTTTTACTTACCAGTAGAAAGTGTAAGGCGTCAAACTACACAAACATAATCCATCATATGCTACTAAATTAATGACTCCAGAAATACACATTTAGACTTCACAAGTGGTAGTGGTTCTAGAACTTGAAATACCTTATTGAAACATTTAGCTATTAATATGAAAAATGGAAAATGTTTACTGTGAGAATATGTTTCTCATTGGCTAGTGAATACTTTAGTATTGGATAGGAAGTCTAAAGCTTTCTAATCTCTTTTGCTTTCTTATAAAAATCTTATGGTTAGCATATTGTAGGGGCTTAGAAACCAATGACCCAAAGTATAGAGCTTTGACATGTTGAACTGGAGAAGGCTTAAGGTCTCTTTGACCTCCCTTTCCCCCTATACTGTCTCTCCCAAAGCACAGGATGAAGTTGAAGTCCTTTATTTACCTAAGATCCAGACCCCTCAACAGAAACAATTGCTTTTTCTTCTCCTTCCTATGAGACCAAGAATGTAACCATCCCTGACCAGACCCTGTCATAAGATAATGTATAAATTAATCCCTATAGCCTAATCCATTCATTCTTCCTAGTAATCTTCTCGATAGAATTTCTGTTCTCCCCCCTCCTATAATCTGCTTTGCCAAGATGATATATAAACTTCTGAAACATATTGGGGGATGAGTAATCACTTTGTGGTTTTCCCTTGTACACACATTAATTACATTTCTATGCCTTTTCTCCAATTAATTCACCTTTTGTGAGTTAATTTTTCAGTGAAACTTCAGAGGGCAAAGAGTTTTCCCTTGACCCTACAATATCTTTTTAAGACAGCAGGAGAAGACTTTCAAGCCTATGGCAAAAAACAGTTTACAGATGATTTCAAAGGGTATTGATAATAACACACACATACACACAACATGTCTTTGTCTATCTCCTCAAAATAAAATACTATGAAAACAAAAGTTCAGGATCTTGAAAACTAATCAATACACTCAACATCAAAATTCTAAAGGTACAGATGCTCAGTAGGGAAATATGTTCAAGACAGTTAGAAAGTAGCTTTCCAATAATGTTGACAATGCAAAATTATCACAATATTTGCAGAAGAGAATTGCAACAAAAGACTTGGATATTTAATTCATTAGCTTTAATTTCTCCCTGAATATCAAGGGAATTAAATTAATTTGCATCAGACTTTGATGTTAATCCTAAAGAATTTATTAGCCCCTTTCCAGCATTGCTTTAGAAGTACTTTTTTTTCTTCTAGATATTCTGATATTTTAACCACTCAGGTACCAGGAAGGTTCAGCAGAACATCAATGTAAAATCACCATTCAGGCTTGGATCCCTGAGACAGCTGCAGCCAGATTTAATGTGGGACATCCCAGGCACCTGCTGTGCTGATAGTTTGGAGGGGTGTGAAATATTGTCCCAGTGGAGTGAGGTTTCTTTGTGTGCTGGTATTTAATTGGGCATGGCCAACTCTGCTAAGTATGAGTAAATAACAGGCAAGGTATAATAGCTGCCAGATGCATTTGATCTAGAGCAAGTCCATCTTGAATAGGGGCTGGGTAAAATAAGGCTGAGACCCACTAGACTGTATTCCCAGGACGTTAGGCATTCTAAATCACAGGATGAGATAGGAGGCTAGCACAAGATACGGGTCATAAAGACATTGCTGATAAACAGTAGGCAGTACAGAAGCCGTCTAAAACTGACCAAAATCAAGATGACCACAAAAATAACCTCTGTCTCCTTTCTGATCATTCTACGCTAATTATAACGCATTAACATGCTAAAAGACACTCCCGCCAGCGCCATGCCAGTTTACAAATGGCATGGCAACATCAGGAAGTAACCTATGTGGTCAGAAAAAGGGAGGACAATACCTCAATTCCATGTATTGTCCACTCCTTTCCCAAAAAACTCATGAATACTCCACCCCTTGTTTAGCATATAACCAAGAAAAAACTATAAGTATCCTCAGTTGAACAGCCCAGGCCACCGCTCTGCCTAAGGAGTAGCCATTCTTTTATTCCTTTACTTTCTTAATAAACTTACATTCACTTTCTGGATTTGCCTCAAATGCTGTCTTGCATGAGCTCCAAGAAGCCTCTCTTGGGGTCTGGATGAGGATCCTTTCTGGTAACAATATTTACAGCATTCAAACATTTACTCTATGAAAGTTTGTGGTTTACTGGCTCAAGTATGCTTATTAGAATGGTGACGGCAGAAGTGGGCCATCTGGAGCAGCCATTTGCCATTACCCCGGCTGCAGCAGAAGGGTGTGGGAAGTGGCAGCAGGGGTGGCTGCAAGAGCAGCAATGGCAGAAGTGGGTCCCCTGTGCCCGTCCCCGAGGCAGCAGACTGAAACACCCCATTCTTGTGCAGGAGAGGCAAGACCTGCCCCCAGGCCCAGAGCCTCCCCGACTCTGGAGTCCAGGCCCTGCATCTGCTCTAGCCCGCTGCTGCAGGGTAGGCACGGGGAGGAGGTGGAGCTAGGCCTGGGGCAGTGCAGCGCTCCTTGCAGCCAGTGGGAGCCAGGGACAAGCAGGAGCGCCTGCAATGCCTGCCTCCCTGAAGCCACTGCGGTGGGGCCCCGGCCGAGCTGCCTGCTTGAGGGGGAGCAGCGTAGTCAGGCACAGAGGGGTAGGCAGAGAGGGGCCCAGGAGGACCTGGTGCCCCCAACCTAGGCTGCGAGGAGGCGTGTCCTGCTGGGGCTGCCTGCACGCTCCGCAGGAAGCAGGCTCCATCTCTACAGTCTGCACCTTCCGGGCCTGGGAAGGTCCTAAAGGTCCTGCAGTGGTCCTTTAGTCCACTGCAGGCTTGCGAGTGTCTGCTCCCACTGCCTGGCCTCTTCTAGCTCCCAGAACCCGCTCTGATCTCAGAGCGAGCAGAGTTGGGGATGAGCCTGGGCACTGCAGCAACCTGGCCAGGTGAGCACACACTCAGGGCAGCACTGACACGCCAGCCCCATCTGGACTTTATGGGCGCCAAAGAGCGGTTAGGGGAAGCCAACGGGGTGCTGAGGGCAGACCGCTGCTGGCCTGCAGGTGCCTCATGGCACGAGCAACCTGGGTACTATGGGTGGCAGCAGGAGGCAGACAGGCTCCTGGGCAGAAGGGGGAGGGGTCTCCCATGAGTCCCTTCAGGCCAGGTAGGGCCTGACGGCTGGGGGCTGGGCTGCCAGTCCCGCAGATCAGAGTGGGAATTTGTGGTGCCCTTTCCAGGACTGCCCATGGCCGCCCATGGACCAATAGGGGCTCGGTTCCTCCTCTCTGAGGTCCATGAAAGCCCCAGGTTCAGCCAGAGCTAGACAAATGATGGGACGAGCAGCTGCAGAAAGGAGCCATCCTCTCTGCTGGAAGTTGAACACCTGGAATGACCTACCTGCAGAGAAAACCTACTCTCTTTGCTAGGAGCTGAACACTCACAGGACACCCCGGCTGCGGAAAGGAGCGGCCCCATCCCCCGCCCCCGCCGTTGGTCTCCTCTGAATTGTTGTCTCTTGATAAAGCTCCTCTTCATCTTTCTCATCCTTCACTTGTCTGTGTACCTCATACTTCCTGATTGCAGGATAAGAACTCAGAATCCGCTGAATGGTGAGGCTAAAAGAGCTGTAACACAGGCTGGGGGCAGTGGTTCACACCTGTAATCCCAGCATTTTGGGAGGCCGAGGCGGGCAGATCACCTGAGGTTGGGAATTCGATACCAACATAGAGAAATCCCATCTCTACTAAAAATACAAAATTAGCTGGGTGTGGTGGTTCATGCCTGTAATCCCAGCGACTCGGGTGGCTGAGGCGTAAGAATTGCTTGAACCCGGGAGGCGGAGGTTGCAGGTGAGCCCAGATCGCGCCACTGCACTTCAGCCTCGGCAACAAGAGCGAAACTTCATCTAAAAAGGCCAGGCGCTGTGGCTCACGCCAGTAATTCTAGCACTTTAGGAGGCCAGGGCGGGCAGATCACGAGGTCAGGAGATCAAGACCATCCTGGCCAAGGTGGTGAAACCCCGTCTCTACTAAAAATACAAAAATTAGCTGGACGTGGTGGCGTGTGCCTGTAATCCCAGTTACTTGGGAGGCTGAGACAGGGTAATCACTTGAAACAGGGAGTTGGAAGTTGCAGTGAGCCGAGATCATGCTACTGCTCTCCAGCCAGGCCGCAGAGCAAGACTCCGTCTCAAAAAATTAAGATTTAAATTAAAAAAAAAAAAAAAAAAAAGAGCCGGGCGCGGTGGCGTGTGCCTGTAGTCTCAGCTACTTGGGAGGCTGAGGAGGGAGGATCACTTGAGCCCAGGAGTTCTGGGCTGTAGTGCGCTATGCCGATCGGGTGTCCACACTAAGTTCGGCATCAATATGGTGACCTCCCGGGAGCGGGGGACCACCAGAGCAGTTCAAAACTCTGGTGCTGATCAGTAGTGGGATGGTGCCTGTGAATAGCCACTGCACTCCAGCCTGGGCAACATAGCAAGACCCCATCTCTAAAATAAAATAAAATAATAAAATAAAATAAAAAACAGCTGTAACACAACCACAGCTGAAACAGGCCCCTTGCTTGCCACGTTGCAGGCAAAGAGGAGAAAAGAGCTGCAGCCCTTTGGTAAGCCCAGACCTGACAGCTCCTTGAGCCAGGGCTGTGAATCCCTCTTTGGGGCCCTGCAATTCCTGGCGTCTTCAAGCTTCTAGGTGCCACTGCGTCCTCTGGTGCCAGCCAGGGAAGCTGCTTGTGGTACACTTGGTTCAGCCATAGCTTCACCAAGAGCCAGTGCCCATGCCGGCACATGGAGCAGCTACCTGCTCCGTGGCAGCAGCTGGCATGTCTGACCACGCAGTGGCCAGGCCCCACGCTCACTCACACATCCCTTGCTGCTCCACATCTGACTTGCAGTCTCCCTGGAGGTATGGGATCCAGGCCAGTAGGGTGAGCTGAGTGAAGCCTGCCAGGCTGAGTGGGCAGAACAAGCCCAGCCGGCCTGAGCAAAACTAGGGCAAAGGCGCCACCAGCCACAAGTTTCTGGCCAGAAAAGCAACACCTCAAAGATCCCATAACAATAGACTTTAAAAATCAGGCAGTATCTGGTTACAAAAGGGTGGTGGCAATTGAAAAATCTGTAGTTTATTTTGGAGATCACTATCCCCCTCTCCAGCTACCACCTCCTTTGTTTCAAGAAGAATGAGCATTTTTAAGATAAAAGCTCTGGAGCCCCAGCACGGTGGCTCTGTAATCCCTGCACTTTGGGAGACCAAGGTGGGTGGATCTCCTGAGGTCAGAAGTTTGAGACCAGCCTGGCCAACTTGGTGAAACCCTGTCTCTACTAAAAATACAAAAAATTAGCCAAGGTGGGTGGTGGGTACCTATAGTCCCAGCTACTTGGGAGACTGAGGCAGGAGAATCATTTGAACCCAAGAGGTGGAGGTGGCAGTGAGCCAAGATCATGCATTCTCCAGCTTGGGCAATAGAGTGAGACTCTGTCTAAAAAAAAAAAAAAAAAAAAAAAAAAAAAAAGCGGGGGGTTTGCGGGTTGCGTAATTTAAAATTTTTTTTTTATGTTTGGTTTTCATTTGTAA
>CAUYQU010003728.1:0-10310 GCA_963574635.1 Cheracebus regulus
GGCTTGTTGGTGATGAAGTTTTTTCTGTTTCTTAGTTTTCCTTCGGGGGGCGCCCCTTCCCCACAGAGCTGGGCCTTCCCGGGTTCAGCTGTTCTGGCTCTCAGGCCTCAGCGCTTCCAATTGCTGTTCTCCTTGCGGGGATGGGACCAGTGGAGTCTGACTAAAAGGGCACCGAGTCCCGTATGCTCTGGACCGAGAAGCGCCGCGCTTGGGCGCCGGCAAAACAGCCGTGCCAGCCAAAAGAGTCGTGCGGGTGACCCGTGTGGATCCTTCACCGGGAATCTCCCAGTTCGTGGGCATCAAAAATTCGTCTGCAATTGCGGCATCCACTCACTCTGCGCTTTCACTGGGAGCTAGAATCCTCAGCTGCTGCTACGTGGCCATCTTGGATCTCTCTCCTCCCGGTGATGAAGTTTTTTCTGTTTCTTAGTTTTCCTTTGGTGGATGCCTGTTCCCCACAGAGCTGGACCTTCCCAGGTTCGCTGTGCTTGCTGTGAAACTCTCAGTCCTCAGTGCTTCCAATTGCTGTTTTCCTTGTGGGGATGGGACCCGCTGAGCCCATCCGTCCGTATACTCCGCACCGGGAAGCGCCGCACTGGGGCACCAGCAAAACAGCCGTGCCGGCCAAAAGAGTTGCGCTGGCAACCCGTGTGGCTCCTCTGCCGGGAATCTCTCGGTGCGGCGTCCACTCGTTCTCTGTGCTTTCACTGGGAGCTACATTCCTGAGCTGTTGCTAATCGGCCATCTTGCATCTCTCCTAAAAAATAATTTATTTTGTAGAGATGGGGTGTTGGCATGTTGTCCAGGCTGGTCTCAAACTCCTAGCCTCAATCAATCCTTCTGCCCTGGTTAATAATTTCCAATTTAATTCCATTATGGCGAGATAACATGTTTTATAACATGTTTTATATTATTTAAGTCTAAATCCTCTTAAATTTATCAGTTCTTGTTTTGTGGTGCAAAATATGGTCGATATTTGTAAATGTATCATCTGCACTAGAAAAGCATGTGTATTTTGCTGCTGTTGAGAGGCAGGTTCTAATAAATAGTAACTAGGTCAAGCTGGTTGAAAATGCTGTTCATGTTTTCCATTACCTTACTGATTTTTTGCTTAATTTTAAAATTCATTACTAAAAGGAGATGTTGAAATCTTGAACTGTCATTATAAAGTTGTCTGTTTTCCTTTCAGTTCTATTGCTCTGGTATCATTTTCCTTCAATCTGAAGAATTTCCTTTAATATTTCATTTTGTTTGTTGTTTGTGTGCCTTTTGTGCAATCTTTAATATTTCTTACAGTGGACATCTGCTGCCAAAAACATCTTTCACCTTTTTGTTTGAAAAATTCTTTATTTCTCTTTCATTTTTGAAGGATATTTTTGTTGTATATAGAAATCAGGTTGCCATTTTTTTGTGTCCTTGCAGCATGTTAAAGGTGTTATTTGATGGACTCTGGCTTTTCCTGTTTCTGTGGCTTCTGCAGTCATTTTTTCTTCCCTTGCATGTAATTTATCTTCTTTTCTTTCCTGTCTGCCCTTTGGATTTTTTCAAAAATTTTTACTTTATTTTAGAGATGGGGTTTCACTATGTTACCCAGGCTGGATTTGAACTCCTGGGCTCAAGTGATCCTCCCACATCAGCCTCCTGCTGAGATTACAGGCTCACGCCAGCATGCCCAGCATCATTTTATTTTTATAACTACTTTTGTATAATTGAATTATGATGTCCTTTAATATGGTTTTCTTCATGTTTTTTTCTGCTTGGGGTCTATTGAGTGTCTTAGATCTGTGCGCTTATTATTTTCAACAAATTTGGAAAAATTTCAGTCACTATTAAGTATTTTTTCTCTTTCCTCCACTTTGGCTTCATAGTTTGCCATCAGTAAATATAAATGCATCATAGTCCTGATCTGTCTATATTTCAATATCTAAAAACAGCTGTTACATAATCCTTGTCCAATTTCTAGTTGCTTAAGACAAGAGGGTCAATCTAGTACTAGTTATGATACTGGTACTTCAAGGCAGAAGTAGAAATCCCTCTCCTCCCCACTGTCATTTGGTTGCTCCAAAAAAAAAAAAGATTCACTTTTTCAGCTATTTTCTTCTCTGTGTTTCAGTTTGATATTAGTTTATATTGCTATGTGGTTCACTGATCTTTTCTTCTCCAGTTTTGAATATCCTGTTAAAGTTCATTCAGTGAATTTTAAGGTTCCATTTAATTCATATATGTATAAACACACACACACACACATGCATATATGAATGCATATTATTCATTATATTGACATTGTTCTTTAAATCCTTAAGCATATTTCTAATAACTAAAATTCCTAGTATAGTAATGCCATCATGTGTCATTTTTGTTTCTTTTTTCTATAAGCTGACTTTTCTTTTGATTATAGGTCACATTTTCCTGCTTTTTTACATGTCTAGTAATTTTTTATTAGATGTTGGACATTTTGATTATATTATTACACAATGTTTCCATTTTGTTGTCTTTCTTTCTTTCTTTCTTTTTTGACACTGTCTTGTTCTGTCACCAAGTTGGAGTGCAGTGGTGTGATCTTGGCTCACTGCAATCTCCACCTCATGGAGATTCTCCTGCCTCGGCCTCCCAAGTAGCTGGGACTACAGGTGTGTACCATCACACCCAGCTAATTTTTGTATTTTTAGTAAAGACGGGGTTTCATCATGTTGGCCAGGATGGTCTTGACCTCTTGACCTCGTGATCCGCCCACCTTGGCCTCCCAAAGTGCTGGCATTACAGGCGTGAGCCACTGCTCCTGGCTGTTGTCTTTCTTTAAAGAGTATTGATTAACTTATTTCCTTCTTTCTTCCTTTTTTGCTAGCAATTATGTTGCATGCATATTCACTTGATCCTCTGGGGTCTTGTTTAATTAAGCCTTGTTAAAGCAGACCTAGAAGAGCTTTATCTGTGGCTATTTTAGCCCTGCTAGTAAGGCAGGACCCTTATGGGATTCTTCCACCAAGCTAGTTAGAACTCAAATGTCTCCTGGCCCTGGGTAAGCTCTGAGAATTGTTAAACTTACAACTCCTAGAGAGCTTTTGGTCTAACCTTGAAGAGTCAGATCCTACATATTCTCAGCTTAGTATTCAGCAGACTCAAGGGGGTGCCTTTACAGATTGCTTGAGCTTTTTTATTTCATAGCTCTTTCCTCTGTGACATTCTGTCCTGCAAATTCTAGGTAACTCAAGCTTCCTGAACTGAGATTTCTGTCCCTTCAACTCAGAGTCCTTTGTATTCTGCCTGAGCTCTCCCTCCCTGTGCTGTGGTTCAGATATTGTACTATCTACAACAGTAGAAATGCCCTCTTTTTTCAATGTCATTGGTCAAACTGTCTCAGATTTTTGCCAGTAAGCACCTCTTCTAGGTGGCTTCTATGTCCTTCTGATATGTCAATATAATTTTTTAAACACTATATACTTTCTAGTACACTTAGATGCTCCGAAGTTCATCTTGTACTTTCCTTGTCCCAGACCTAGAATCAGAATTATCTCCAAGAAGACATCAAACTTTTTAGGAAAGTATGGTATTTAGAGACCAGATGTGACCCTTCAGTATGCTAACTGTTACTGGTGTGTCATTGCGTCTAGGTTCCTAGAGGGAGCTTTGGATACTTCAATTTGTGTATAAGTTAAGAGGTCCTATTGAGATTTAAAAGGGCTACAGCTGAACTGAAATAAAAATTTTGCTGAACTGAAACAAAATAAATTTTAACTCCCTTATAGGACAAAACATCACACTAAGGAAACTGCAAAACTGGAACAATAAAATTAAAAGAAAAACTTAAGTGAAAGTGGCAGAGGGCAGTAAAATAAAAACCTATCTTAGAAAGTACAAGTACATATTTTTATTATCTTGTTTTAATAAGGCAAGAGGAAGCTCTAGAGCTATGAAATTAAAAATGAGACATCCCATGCAGGCAAAATATCAAGTTACTTGCAAAGGAATGAAAATTAGATTGCTACCAAACTCTTTAAGAGCAATGCTTTGCCAGAAAATAATTAGATAATTGCTTAATATATTTAAGATAATTGAGGAATGAAAATAAGTCAAAACTTTTATATCCATCCAAACAAACATCAAAGTATAAAGGCCACACACAAACTCCTACAATCATCCTGTGAGCCTTTGCTGGGATATCGAGTAAAGACAGCTCTAGACAACTACAATTAATGAAAAATAACAACATAAGGATTGGTGGTTATAATAAGTATGTATTTACCCACAGAATAAAAGATAAATAATGATTATAAAGAAGGAAAGTACAGTAATGTAATGGCTGTTTGCTTAGCCAATGTAGATACAACCCAACTATCAAAAAAATATATAGGGTAAGAATGAGGAAAGCACATACAAAGTGAAATAAGCTTACTAATTTCCTTATATTTGGTAGGAATAAAAAATATTATTCAAGTCAGATGATGGGAGAAAAGGAAGGAAGAAAAAGAGATGACTAAATAATTTTAATATTACTCATAGTAGGAACAAAAGCAAAAAAAGAGGGAAGGAGGAACAAAGAGTATTATATAAAGGTATAAAGGTAACCATTAAAAGAAGATCCCTACAAACCTTCCTAAAAAGAGAGAAATCAAATAAAATGACTACATAGTGAAAGGCTTTTCATACAAAAGGCTTATATATGGTAAACAGAAAAACCATCGGAGAACTGAGGCTAAAGATATTGATCACATCAATAAAAATTTTTAAAGTTTCACATTGGCTACTGAGTAAAGTCCAGAACTATTTGTAAAACAGAGATCTAGAGATGATTTTAAGAATAGTAAGACGGACAAAGACATATCAGGCAAATATAAATCGAGATAAAGGCAGAAGTAGCAATCTGTAGCTACAAGGTAGATTTATAGGAGGAAATCACAGATAAGAAGCCAGATTAAAAACAAAAAAAATATTTTATACAATGCTAAGGAGTCTGAACTTTGTCAGTGGAAATCTTTGAAGGATAAACTACAGATGGACAAGAATCACATGTCCACTTTGTTTTTAAATTTTTTTTTTCTTTCCTATAGTGCTGAGAAATGTTTACTTTAAAAATCAATTGAATTTAGGTGAAATGAGAAGCAGGAGATCCAGTTAGAATGGAAGAAGGGGACAAACCCTGCTTGAGTGCCTACTCTAGGCCAAGCAGTTTACATACATGCTCTCATGTTAAATCGTAGCAACAGTTATTTGAGGCGAGTCTTGTTATTCTGATTCTATACAGAGCACCTCTGAAGATCAGGAACATTAAGTAACTTGTCCAAATAAAGTAGCCAGTAAGAGGCTAGAGTCAAGACTTTGAATTCAATTTTACTTAGCTCTTTGCCACTACATAATGGTATTTGTTGAAGGAAGGTAGAAAGGGAGGGAAAGAAAAAGAATTATTCCAAGCAAAAGAGAGTTCCTTTCTTTCTTTTTTTATTTTTGGTTGGGGAAGGGACAGACTTTAAAATTATTTTAAAATAATGTTCAAATAAAATACTTGTTCTTGGTATACAAGGCATTGGGGGCCAAAAAGTCCTCTTACTGCATAGGCTTTACAAATTGATTTACAGAAATAAAATCTAGTTAACAATATGTAAATATATATTCCTAAATTCTAGTCATCACTTTTAAAAAGTCACAATATGGAATCTTCCAGTTTTTCTACTTTCTACTTTTTTCTGAGACAAAGTCTTGCTCTGTTGCCCAGGCTGGAGTGCAGTGGCGTGACCTCGGCTCACTGCAACCTCCTCTTCCCAGGTTCAAGTGATTCTCCTGCCTCAGCCACCAGAGTAGCTGGGATTATGGGCACCCACCACCACACTTGGCTAATTTTTGTATTTTTAGTAGAGATGAAGTTTCGCCATGTTGGCCAGGCTGGTCTCGAACTCCTGACTTCAAGTGATCCACCTGCCTTGGCCTCCTAAAATGCTGGGATTACAGGTGTGAGCCACTGCACCTGGCCCAGTTTTTCTACTTTTAAAAACAAAACCTCTCAAGTTCTCTGAAAATTTTTCTTCTTATCCAATTTTTGCTTCATTCTTATTCTCAACTTAGTCTTCACAATTTCATGTGAAATACTCCATCAAACTATCTTTAGATGTTTAATTAGTTAAGAAAGGACATTTCTGCCTCAGTTTTTTTATTCCATCACATACTTACATGGAATAGTTCTCAAGTAGAGATTATCTCTGATCACTTGCTGCAGTTTGTGGTCAATCGATCCTTTTTGAAACTGAAGACTTAAGTAATGTCGCAAATCTTTATTAATGACTTTGCCTGGAGCAAAGACAAAAAAAAGAAAAAGAAAAGAAATGCATTTTTAAATGTTCACTTAAATACAGAAGCTAGTTACTGAATACTCTTAAACCAGTTAGCTATAACAGGATAAAGGAATCAGAATATTTTACTAAAAAGAAAATAACACCAAATTATTTATAGGTACTATAATTAAACTATGTACCTGTAATATAATGTGAGAATAATTTTACATGGTAAGAGAGGGTGAAGGTACAGGTCAGACAGGTGACAAATATTCAGAATAATTTCATTTAGCCCCATGGCTTTAAATACTATCTACATAATGATAACTTCCATATTCATATCATGTCTCCATCCTTGATCTACCTCTGCCAAGCTCTAAACTCATCAAACTGATCCACGTATATTGCAGATATATTTGGAAGTCAAATAAGCACCTCGAGTTTCAGATAGCCAAAACAGAACTTTTAATTCTACCTGCCCACAATGTTTCCTCCCCAATATTTTCCCTATTGTAGAAAGCATCATCAACCTGCAAAACAATCTCGAAATCTAGAAATCATCCTTGATTTCTCCTTTCACTTCTACCCATCCAGATCCAACCAATCAACAACTTCTGTTGGTTCCAAGACATGTTTGACTTCTCTCCATTTCCTTTGCCACCACCCTAATCTAAGCCACCACTGATTCTTCATCTGGAATTCTGTCCCAGGCTTCTAATCGGCATCTATTCTTGCCTCCTTCCTGCCACTCACCACTTAGCAGCCAGGGTAAGATTTAAAACATAAATCTGACAATTACTACTCTGTTTAGGGTCCCACAAGATATCTTGTACTTGGTCTAAAATCCTGAACAAGGCCTACAAGGCCCTACATGTTCTGGCTCTGGCCATCTCTGACCCTATTTTGGTCACTTCCCCATTCTCAAACACTGTTCCACCTATGCTTGGCCATCTTTCTGATCTTCAAAAAGGACAAACTGGCCCTACCTTAGGGTCTTCTGTCTATCACTAGATTCAACAGGCATTTTCTGTCCACTTGTTTGACTCCTAGATACAATGTGAATAAATAAGACAAAGATTTTCTACTATTTGTGGAGAAAATGGGAAATAAATAGAGGAATATAAGGGCTCTCAAAGAAATATTAAGCAGAAAAAACAGGATTGCAGAAATATGACAGCAATGAATTTATAGTAAGGGTTGAACTTAAAATGAAAATCCAAGCAGTCCAAACCACTATTCATTAGACAAGCCTTCAGATAATTAGAAAAAAATCAATGCTAAGACAAAATAGATTTTACTTAATAAAAATAGTTGATTAAAGTATGCTGTTTTATTTAGAGCAACACACTTACGACAAGGTTAGATAAACCAAATACTATTCCACAGTATTACATTTCTAATTCCCTCCTTTGCTCTTCTCATATGTATAAATGAACATAACCTATGCAAGAGGATGTTAATGTAAGCAGGAAATCAGTGTGTGTTGAAAGTTCAGCAAACATATTCAGACCCTAAACTAATAAACACAAACTCTAAAAAGTCCTTCTTTTGTCTTGCCAAAAATAGATGCTGAGGAAAGGGGGACCCTTTGTGATTTTAATAAACCTGAAGATATTTACCAGGATGAACACAGAACAATCTCTGGTCACAAAGGTTGTTTCTATTAAGCATTTAGGGAATTCCACTAACTCAACTCTAGTTTAGATAAAAATCATACTATTTCATTTTTAAAATTTATAATACAGAATAGTACAGTATACTATCAGTCACTCGATAGAAGACAATGCTAATTTATAATCAATACTGTAAAGTTTCATTGCTTATTGAACACAAATATACTCAATAATAAATTCATTAAGTATTTTTAGAATCAGGTAAGAGATGGCTCAAATGTTTTGTAAATGTTTGGCAGATTGCTATGTAGTTGCCTAAAGGTGTTTTGTGATATTTGGGGAAGTTTGGTTAGGGTTTTTGAATGGACAGAGAATGCATCATTGTTTTTTCTCCACTTAAAAATAATATAATATAGGCTCCAATATCTAAAAATTTGCTATACAACATGTTTTCAGAAAAAGACTTAATTTGGATAAAAGATAATACATGAATAATTTAAAAAGACAATCTGACTCAACACTATGTTTTATTAACTCATGACTTCCTTTTTTTTAATTTGAAACTTTACTGTTAGATATGGTACAACTTACAAAGATAACTATAAAATGCTAAAAACTCAGGTTGCATTTTAATCTATAAAATAACAGCCACTAAATTAGATATAATTAAAGACAAAGCCATAATAAAATCGTAAATACAGCATAATGAGTCTCTTAAGGGAAAATAACTGAAACAACTCAATTCTTGTGTTAAGGGCCTACAAGATCTTAAGACTGAGAGGCCAAGGCGGGAACTGCACTCTTTTTTCACCCTTTGCTTCTACTGGGATTCTGGATATAATACCAAGATGAATCATTGCAAAGAAAAGTGTGAGGGACAATTTTGTAAGTGTGATATTTTGGCCAAGTGCAGTGGCTCATGACTATAATTCCAGCACTTTGGAAGCAGGCAGATCACTTGAGGTCAGGAGATCGAGATCAGTCTGGCCAACACGGTGAAACTCATCTCTACTAAAAATACAAAAATTAGCGGGTTGTGGTGGTGTTTGCCTGTAATCACAGCTACTCTGGAGGCTGAGGCAGGAGAATCTCTTGAACCTGGGAGGCGGAGTTTGCAGTGAGACGAGATTGTGCCACTGCACTTCAGCCTGGGCAACAGAGTGAGATTCTCAAAAATCAACAAATAAGTAAGTGTGATATTTTATGTAAACATCTGCAAGTATTCAAAAAAGTCATCACACTTGTTTGAGACTAGAGACAAAATATTACAAGCGTCAAAGAAATATCAATGATGAAAGTTTAATAAGTTAACTATGGGTTTGCATTCTTTAAAAGTAACAATAATAAAATACGCTGAACGCAGCAGTCATCACGGACTGCCAAAAGAACTTCCTAAGGGGATAAAATATATGGTTCTCTCTTCGAAATGATTCCAGGAAATTTGTATTTTTTAAAAATACATGTAAATACCTTGAACAGGC
Source organism: Cheracebus regulus (assembly GCA_963574635.1). Taxonomy (NCBI): domain Eukaryota; kingdom Metazoa; phylum Chordata; class Mammalia; order Primates; family Pitheciidae; genus Cheracebus; species Cheracebus regulus. Next base: position 9,358 of record CAUYQU010003728.1, read on the forward strand.
AGCTGACTGTGGGATTACCAGAAGGCCAACAGACACATTAACTCAAAAACACATTGCTGAGTATATCTGTGTTATCAAGTTGTATATGAACATCTGCCTTTTGTTTAGGGATTGTTCACAGGAATGACATTCCAAGGGTATGAGAAACATCCAAGTGGGCTTAATATAGTTGTTATTGAACAAAGAAAAGATTCTTCATAATGTTAGCATTCTTAACATAGCCAGACTTTGCTGTAACTGCTAATATTATGCCTTGACTTCTAAGTAATTTATAAGTCAAGGTGATATATGTAAATTAAAAACAGATTTATATATTTTACAAATACAGCTTGGTTGGAAAAAAGTCCATAACAGAAATCTCAATCGTATGAATAAATCCAGGTACTCAAGTTTCGACACACAAATCCTTAAAAAAAAAAACCTCATAAGTACAAATGCATACTTTCTGAATATATGCAAATTAATATTTACCACGAGTTCCCTGTGAGGAACCAGTATATATAGTAACTATTATTTAACTAAACCCTGAGCATGCTGGCATGGGGATGGCCAGGCAAGGAGCTGTAAATCAATCTAATTACCAATATTTCATATTTCCACAAGGAGAGTTAAGGAAACTTTGTTAACCACTTGGCTAAAGTCAAGATACAATATGTCCTTATTATTCTCTAACCCAGTAGTAATTATAAAACTGAAAATAAAGCAAAAAAAAATGAGGTCAGTTTGGCATGTCTTGTTCTTATAAATTCATATTGATTCATGGTGATCATCCCATTCTCTTCTAAACACTACACACACACACACACACACACAGATTTCTGTGTGAGTCTGTAGTAATAATACTACCCTTTAGACAAAGCCTTTTCATAGCTTGATTTAAATGTCTCATCATTAGCTTAAAAAAGTGAAGTATATACCTCTGTATTTGTAACTTCCATTTGAAATTGACTTTA